>CAIGRR010403867.1:0-18598 GCA_903798365.1 Fraxinus sp. 1973-6204
TGGAAAATATGATGAGTTTATAAGTGTAGGACAATATCTCCATTGGTACGAGGCCTTTTGGGGTAAAAACCCAAAAACAAATCCATGAAGCCTTAGGCCCAAAGTGGACAATATCATACTAATGTGAAGATATGTGATGTCCATAAACCCAACAGGGACGGAATTATCATCATATGTACATTGGGATGAGGCTTATTGTGGTTTAACTTAAAAACCAGTTTGCAAACGCGAATCATGTTTGCCTACGAGAGAGTAGAATTTTAAACTTAGAAAACATTGATTTAAAAAAAATACTGAGGATTAGAGAAAGATCTTGCAGAATTTTAAAATTTAAAATGTTACTAAGGAGATATTCTAACTCATTTACGTAAAAAAGATTATTACAATTTTGCCATTTGGTAAGACATTGCACATGTTATATTAACTCTTACCATTAACTACACCCACTGTTTTATTATGTTTTTGAATGGCCATAAAGGCGAGAAGAACAAGATATTTGTTTTACTCAAGAAAATAATTATGACTTGCTTGTTATGATGAACACTACAATAATGGATAGTATTGAAGAAGAAAAAAAATGTAAAATCATTTTTTATTGTACTACGAATCGACCTCTATCTTACAGAGTATGATCTAAATGGAATAATTGATTATGCGATATTATAAGGTTTTGAATCATACATACATTAAGGTAAAATACAGGAGGCGGAGCTCGATAACACTGCCTCACCTTCCCACCATCTGAGGTGGTGGCCCTACGGTATCTCGACCGGCACATCTTGAGTTCTTCTAGTTGGAAATCATATTTCAAATCCACGCGAAGGATAAGTTGTTTCGTAGATAAATTTCATCTGCGGTCCCTAAATTTTACTTAAATTTCAGTTTGGTCTATAAACTTTATATGATCTTAACTGAGTCACTGGTTCCTAATTTCATGAATCAAAAAACAAAAGTTTTTCATGAATCAAACGAGAGGGTTTTTCCTAAATAAATAGAAACCTTGAGACAGATGAAACTTTCCAAGAATTACCTACAAAATTTCCAAAGCTAGAAAGGATTTTTATCTTCTTTTAACAATAGGAAATATTTTCTTATTCTTTTAAAAGAAAGATATAACTGCACGTTTTCTACGTGGTATTCGATCATGTGGAATAGTACATTAAAAGACAAGATTTTAGTTTCGTTTTCTTTTTTGATATTGTTATGTTACATAATAACCTTACCAAACATGAATTTAATATATGATTTTTCATATTAATAGGCTGTACTCTCTACTTGCTCTATATTCCATCAGTCACACAAATTTTTCTCTCTCGTGTTTTTCATCTTAAGCTCTCCTCTGCAGGATGGAAATCGTCGTGGCGTTTTCAAAGGTAAAATTTGGAGAGTTGTATCCAGCGTTTCGTAAGTATGAATGGCTCTCGAGAAGGAATCACATGTTCAAGTTTCTACTATGTTATTGTATACTAAAATTTGTCGTCCTATGATATGTCATAACCTGGATTCTATGTTGTATTGCAGATCAAATTATTTCTTAATTCAAACTGAGATTGCAGTGATAAATTGTTTCAGAAGTCTCATGGATACTAGACAAAGAATGTGAGTTCATTCTTGAATTGCTTATGTCTCTTATCCATGAATTCTCCTCCTTCATTGTCTTAATATTCAATCTTATGTAGTACTTTAAGCCCACATGAACTTTTTTTCTTGCGAAAAATGTGGCATATTCGGTTTCTAAGAATTTAAGATACTCAGTCATATTAGAGGCCTATGCCTATTGACGAGAAAGATAAAAAATTTGGAAGGTTTTGAGCATTAGAATATGAATGCTAAGGTTTCATATGGTATCATATCAGATGTAGTAAAGAACTCAATTCAAGTCCCACCTGCCTTAAATTTGCGAATATTCATTCTGTCTGAGACTGGAAAAAAAAAAATGTGTCTATGATTTGCATACGAGGGATGTGTTCAAATAGGTAAGTTTAAATAAAAAATATAATTTCCCTTTTAACGACTTAATCTTTTAGATAATTGACACGATGAAGTGACAGAATTACACAACGGCGTGTTAGGTAAGTCGGACCATACGCGATTGAAATGGGCATGACCAAAATAAATCTGTTCATGTATGGCATTTTTCTTAAATTATAACCAGTCATATCGAATTTAACATATCAACATACTATAAACGCGCAAAGATATATAAACATTCAAGTAATACTGATTCTTGCTGTTCTTATTTATTTGTTTATTACGGATTAGTATATTTCGGTTCATCTTGTTTATACTAACATGTGTCAAGATGCCCTGTTAACAGAGATGATGCATACAAGAAAAAGTTGCAGAAAATCAAATTTAAAAGTGTTGAGAATCCTTTCCAGTTTGCCATTGCAGGGAAGAGTACAAGATTCAAGCTCCACCCATTAAAAATTGTCCTGATTATCATTGCTCTTGGGACATTTGTAACAATTCTTTCATCTCCACCAGTTTATCAACAGAAACGTATGTTCCACAACGTTTCCAGGTAAATTCTACTTTCAATAACTTTGTTTACTCGTGCACCAACAACAACAAACTAAATCTTATTCTTAGATAAATTTATGGTCGACTTTAGGACTCCGTTTTGGCCGGTCCTTTCAATCCATTAGAATTCATATCATAGGATGTGATAAGATTTATTCTGGCCGTCAACTTACGGTAACTCTCCGTTATATGGTTGGGACTTTAGGCTATAGGATTCATGTGCATAACCTTAATTGAGCTTGTACAAGTCTTCTATTTTGAGTCTGTCCTAATGGATAATGTCCCATTTAAAGTGTCATAGTGTGCACAGCCCCTTTGAATTCGAGTCTCAGATATTCTTCCATTGCAGGCTTTAAACTCCCTTGAACTTTTAGAACACATAGAAGCGCCGTGCTTTTGTTCAAAAACCTTGTTCGCGAACTTGTATAGAGAAGACCATAATAGAAGTAGACTTTAAGAAAGGGTAATTGGTACAGAACACCCCTAACCTTTGGCTCTATTGGGAAATACCCCTCTATCCTTTCATATTTGCGGAAATTTCTTTGCGCAATACAACTTCTTTCTTCAATTTTCTCAATAAAGTCTTATGAAATGATGAATATACCCTCCTCTTTGAACAAAACAAAAAGAAAATGAGAAAAAATAAATAACTAATTGCAAACGTAGTTTTCCAAATTTTTCAAAAAGAATAAAAACGAATTCCAACTAATTAATTAAAAACTTAAATGGACATATAAGTTATTTTTTTATATTTTATTTAAAATAAATAAATATTTTTTTCACTTTTATTTCTTTTACTTATAATATTATCCACATGTAAGTTAATTTTTATCTTCTATTTCATTTTCAATGAATTTATTGTAATTAGTATATACTATATATATGTAAATCAAATGAACAACGATAATAATAGAAGCCCACATTTTGTGAACAGGTGGATATGGGGTGAGTGGGATCCTCGGTACGTATCAGATTTAGACATCAATTGGCATGACATTTTAAGAGCATTGGAGCAGTTACCTGAAGATAATAAGATTCGACGAGTCGGACTTCTCAATTTTGATGAGAGCGAAATCCGTCAATGGAAAAAGCTTATTCCCACAGCTAACCACGAGGTTCTGCACCTGGATTATGCCCAGAAAAACATTACTTGGGATTCCTTATATCCTGAATGGATTGATGAAGAACAAGACGATGAAGTTCCTAGTTGTCCTCGTCTACCTAAACTTGAAGTCCCAAGACAGCGCCCTGATCTTGTTTCTGTCAAACTCCCTTGTCATAATAAAGTAAATTGGTCGAAAGATATTGCTCGACTACACTTGCAGATATCAGCTGCTGGTTTAGCTGCCTCTTGCAAAGGCAGCTACCCTGTGCATCTGCTTTTAATTACAAAGTGCCCACCGATACCAAATTTGTTCACATGCAAGGATCGAGTTGTTCGTGTAGGTAACGTGTGGTTATATAAACCGAACTTGGATGCACTTAGAAAAAAGCTTCAGCTCCCAATAGGATCGTGTGAACTTGCACTTCCCCTTGGAGCCAGTGGTAAGCTCTCTCTAGTTTCGCGCACTAAATATTCTTGATTCCAAATATGGGATTTCACCAAATGCCAAACTCAGTTCTTTGATAATGTCACGAAGTGCGTGTTACTTAATACTCTCTAATCGTATAAAGATTTTTTGGCACATAACAAGTAATTGATAAGCTCCTACTACAATCTCATGTAAACAGAACAGGATTACACCAGAAAAAGGCAACGAGAGGCTTACGCTACCGTCCTGCACTCGGCCAATGTCTATGTGTGTGGAGCCATAGCTGCAGCCCAGAGCATCCGCATGGCCGGATCCACCCGGGACCTCCTTATCCTTGTGGATGATACAATCAGTGATTATCACAAAAGTGGACTCGAATTAGCAGGCTGGAAAATCCGAACAATCCAAAGAATCAGAAATCCTAAGGCCGAAAAAGATGCCTACAACGAATGGAACTACAGCAAGTTCAGATTGTGGCAACTTACAGATTATGACAAAATAATCTTCATCGATTCCGATCTGCTTATTCTCAAAAACATCGATTTCTTGTTTTCGATGCCGGAAATCTCTGCAACGGGGAACCATGGAACACTTTTCAATTCTGGAGTAATGGTGATTGAGCCATCGAATTGCACATTTCAGTTTTTGATGGATCATATAAATGAAATTGAATCATATAATGGTGGAGATCAGGGATACCTCAATGAGATTTTCACATGGTGGCATCGATTTCCGAGGTATATGAATTTCTTGAAGAATTTTTGGGTTGGGGACGATGAAGAAGTGAAGCAGAAGAAAATTCGGCTTTTCACAGCAGAACCGTCGGTTCTTTACGTTCTTCACTATTTGGGTAATGTTCTAACCTTATTTCATGCAAATGGTGACATTATATTCAAATCCCATCTCGATTATTTTGTCTCGAAAGTAAAGTCATCCAGATGAGATTAGCTATAAGTTTGGGGCGTGCATAGTTTTTCATGAATGGACGGTAGTGAAACTTGAATTCACGTTCATTCTATCATGTTAAACCAACTCATCTAAAACTCGAGTATTCGTCCTTTCAACAGGTAACAAGCCATGGATGTGCTTTCGGGACTACGACTGCAACTGGAACATAGATTTCCTACAAGAATTCGCAAGCGACATAGCCCACAAGAAGTGGTGGAAGCTCCATGACTCCATGCCGGAAACACTCCAACAGTTTTGTCTATTGCGCTCAAAACAAAAGGCTCAATTGGAATGGGACAGAAGGCAGGCTCAAAAGGCAAACTATTCTGATGGGCATTGGAGAATCGAAATAAAAGATGAACGCATTGACAAGTGCATTGATCCTCCGTATAATTGCCACTGGCAAGGCATGTTGAATCATTGGGGGGAGCCGCAATCGGCAAACAGTGCAATGCCTATTCCCACTCCACCTGCAATAAATATAAGCTCTTTGGGTTTATGAGTAGGGTTTTCGTTTATATTCAGATTTTTTTTTCTTTTTTTTAAATTTGAATGCTATATGATATAGTTTTATAATGGATGCTTTTGGGGTTTTCTATGTTTTTGTGTTTTCAACTATTTTACATGGAGATCTTTTCTACATGGAAGATCAAGTAGAAACGAGAGTGTTAGACGAGTTTAATCTGGCCAACCGCTTTTGATGTGGTCCTATGCCAGCAAGCTATAGATCGAACACAAGACAATCAAAATAACCAGAGACCTAGCACGTCCTGTAGTTTTATATTGTTGGCGATATGATATAGTGAAATGGTTGCTGATTAAATGATAAAGTAATATTTTAAGTTTAATTCGCAGAAATATAATTAAACTCTATGAAAGTAAAGCAAAAAAGAAAGAAAGAAATAAAGTGAAGACAAAGGAGGAAAAAAATGAAATTCGAGGCAAGACAAAATTGTCCTGCAACTATGCTAACAAATTATAGTACTTGTCTCCCAAGATACAATAGATATAATTTGTAGTAGAAGCACTTTAAACTACAAGCAACAACGAACTCGAACGAAATTCTTCCCTCTAGAAGAAGATGATTTTGGAATGAATTTTTGGAGTCTTTGCAAGAGTTTTTGATGTAATGCTCAATGTAAATAATATGGGATGCATAATGACGTCCAAAGGGTCTGTTGAGCGACGCTGACACCTATTCAACAAAATCTCTCTCGCTCACCTGTCACTAGCGACAGTGGAGCTCGAACGCTAGGCGAGCAATGAAGTTAAGCATTTTTCTCGGCCAGTTTTTTCTTTTTCTATGCAATTTTGGATCACAATTTCTCATTCATCCGGAATTGATTTTGAGATTCCAAACATACCACGACGAGTAGAACAGGTTAATTTATTTATATTTATTATTTGACTATCAGATCAATTCCGAATATTTGGTCAAAGTTGACGTAAAATCAATTTTTAAGTTGTATACTTAACAAAATTTTTCATTCTCTAAATCAAATTCCAACATATATTAGGTTGGGGCTGGGTTAAACCAAGGTCGTGCACAAAAATACTCATAACAATGCATTATAGTCCTAATATATGGAACACATTATTTTTAACTTAATATGCAAAGGTGCAACGATTGTCACATAGTCTTCAACATTAACACAACCATCTCTCTATTGTTTCCACGTGGACCATGGACTCGGGGCTGGCCACTTCGAGTTACATACTAGACTCTGTATAAAGACAACAACGCAAGTTAATATCTATATGTTTCATTCTATAATGAAAAAAGCATTTTATATTCTCAGATTTTCTTGACATTGTGATCTTCAACGTTTAATCCTTCTAGGAATTGGACCTCACTTGATGGATTATGTCCAATTCTTCTGATCAAATATCATGAGACAGTGTTTTAAGGAAATAGTAGACAAAATAATAAAGAACAGGGGAAAAAGATAAAAACTCAGGTGATTCCGCCCCGCCACTGTCACTTCGACTTCATTTCCCGCGAAAAACTAAAATCACCATTTTTGTCCCTTCATAAACCCTAATTTGAAAAGCCAAGAAAAGGAAGATTTTAGTGAACCCTGTTCAATTATTATCTGCAGCAGAACCAGTAGCAGTCAAATTCGAGATTTATAGGGGAAAATGAAGGGCGGCACTGTACAGATTAATTGGCACGAAACCAAGCCCGTTTTATCCCTAGATTTCCACCCTCTCTCCGGCATCCTCTGCACCGGCGGCGCCGACTTCGACATCAAGGTTTCTTTACTTACTTTCATTCGACCACCGTTCCAATTATACTACGCTCTTCTCTGAAGATTGGGTTTTTTTTTTCATTTTCAATTTCAGTGCAGAATAAGGATTTTGCTTCTCCTTTTTTCTGATGAAAAATTATTAATTTATTTTTTCAGACTTCGTTCTGTAGATGGGTTTCCTTTGCGTAAGTACTCACATTTGTAAATAACTGCGGGTTTTTTTTTTTTTTGGCTGGGTCGTGTTTATTTTATCCGTTTTAAACATTTTTTTCGTCAAATTGTGTTTACTGTTCGTAATTCATTTTTATGACTGTTGAAGTTTTGGAGTGTTTTGATTGTCTTAGTTAAGAACAGATAAGTGTCCATTGCAATCAGTAGAAAACTTTAAAATTGAGACAGTAATTAAGGGTGAATTTTGTTGATGTTGGTTGTGAAATCTACAGCTATGGATGATAAACTCCTGTGAAGATCAAAAGAAGGCTCCAGGAGCTACCTACCAGAACAGCCTCTCATACCACAGTTCTGCTGTCAATGCACTTCGATTCTCTCCTTCAGGTAATGTTGCCATGGTGTTGCTTGTTGAAATTTTTTTTTTCTTTCATGTTTTTAGTGATTAAGACCAGTTTATTATGGTTGAGGTAATGCTTTTCACTAGATTTCAGCATCCACATTGTTTTTCAGCAAATCTGGCAATAAAGTGCCCTTAGCATTTTTTTTCCACTTGCAATTATGTGCTTGTAGCAGGTTTTTATTACCATATTACCTTTTTTCTGGATGTCATGATGTATTGATATATTCCATAATTCCTCTTTTCAACTTCCAGGTGGTTGTCTTATTGCTTGCAATGTTGCTTATTACTGTGAATACAGTTTCATGATTGGTCTTTGACACTTTGTGGTCTTAGAGATTTCACTTTCACATGTATCAGATTTTCATTTACCCGGTCTTTGAAAATGGGAGTATTTTGAGCCAGATAGATTGTTACAATTGGAAAGCTAGTGTGTTCCAATTCTAAACATTATATAGCATAATGAAAGTGCTTGAGTTTGTGATGTGAGTAGATATGTGTGAAAACCACCAGACACTCATGCAAGCATAGAAGAAACAAACCGACATGCATGCTTTAATTTTTATGTAGCTTTGTTTACGCTCAATATTTCATCCCGTTCTAGGGATACTTTATCACTATGGCGTTAAAAATTGTGTTATTGCTGCCTGAGAGCTGTCATGCTCAACTGTCCAGCTAACTTCCTTTTTAACAGTTCAATCAAGTTCACTTCATATTGCTAATAAATAGTCATTTTAGGTAGTTTGCTTGTGAGTCTATCATATCATCTATATATGGAAGGATGACCGTCTTCTAAAATTGCAGGAGAACAGCTCGCCTCTGGTGCTGATGGTAAGTAATTATCATTATTAGTGGCATATCTTTAACCAAGTAAATGTTCCCCCTTTGCACAGTTTAAAGTATTATGTTTATTTTAGATTAAGTTTCTTTATTCAGGTGGTGAGCTGCTCATATGGAAATTAAATTCTACTGATGGTGGCAAAGCATGGAAAGTCCTCAAGACTTTAGCGTAAGCTTATATTATATCCACCGCTCCTGCCTTCATTTGTGATGGTCTCTATTTTTTTCTAATAGTCGCGTCATTAAATTACACAATGGGTCTATCAAAGTTTATTTGGTGCCAATCTTACAAACTTGTAGTGGGACTAGAGATTCTTGTAGTCAAAATAAGACAAAGAGAAGGTCTGAATAACTGTTTAGCGACCAAACACTACCCTTTCTGCTCTTCTTGTGTCCCTTACAAGTGGTGAACTAGGCTGTTACATAATGATGATTACATCTGATTTGAATGAACTTGTAACTCGTTCCTCTGTCTTTGAGGCAGATTTCAAGCAAATCTTTTAATCCAATAATGCTTTATACTGTTCAAAAGCAAAATTTGGCCTCAATTAATTGGGTACAAGAGTAATATGCCTAATTCTGTCCCCATTTGTCAAACTCATTCCCCATCAGGCCATCACTATCATCCCCCAATTACCTATACTTATGTACAAACCATTAATTCTCTCTTATTTCTTTATTCCAAAGGTTTTTACTTCTAAGGCCTGATATAGGTTTTTATCACCTCTTGCCATCTCCCTGTCACTAAAACTTAACTTGTCATTTTTATTGTAAATTTCATGCATGTGGAAAAAGCATGCAGCGAATTCAAGTGATAAAATGACAGTGCATCATCAACTGCAGCTTGTATGTCGGATTTTTTTGCCAGCCAGCATGAACTGCAGCAAGTCAATGGACAGTGCATCTATCTGAATTTCCATATCTTGTGGGGTTTGAATTTTATGAAGCCCTATGCTCACTAGTGTCATTTTTAGGTTTCATCGTAAGGATTTGCTAGACCTGCAGTGGTCTACTGATAGTGCATATCTAATTTCTGGATCAGTTGATAATTCCTGCATCATATGGGATGTTAACAAAGGTGAGGAAATAAATGCAAGGCTGTAGATGAGATCAGGTAAGTGTGTCTTTAGTTCCTGATTTCTCCATATTTGTTCAGGTTCTGTCCATCAGATTTTGGATGGGCATTTCCATTATGTTCAAGGTGTAGCATGGGATCCATTGGCAAAGTATGCAGCATCACTTAGTTCAGATAGAACTCTCCGTGTTTATGTCAACAAGCCTTCTAAATCAAAAGTTGTCGAGAAAACAAATTATGCTTGTCAGTATGTAATTACAAAGCTAGAAATGCAGACAACTGAAGACTCTAAGGTTTGAAAGCCGATATCTGTTATACATGGCATGCACTGTGGGCACACTGATATATAACCAGCTTCATTGTGTCTGATGCAGTCTGCTAGAAGTCATATTTTCCATGATGAGACACTCCCATCTTTCTTTCGAAGATTAGCATGGTCTCCTGATGGATCTTTCTTAGTAGTGCCTGCAGGTATTGTTGGGTGTCCAATCTAATTCAGTGACTTCATCCCGCTTGACATCCACATCCGTTTGATATTTTTTTTTATTTTCTAATTCATTTCATTATGCCGTTTACATTATTGTTAATTATTATGCGATATTTTGATATTGCTATGTCTAATCTGATCCTTTGTGACTAAGTTTATTGCATCTAAGCCTGGCACGTGTTGTATGTGAAATTCATCCTAAGGCTATGTAATTGATCTCATATATCTGTTGGTTAAATTGTTCATTATTGTGACTAATTGAGGAATCATGTATAAACCACAAAATGCTTGTTTGACACTCTTAGGACATATATTTCTTTCCCCATTCTTTGCAGCAGTGGGCTGTAATTAAGCTGCAGATGGTACATCAAGAAAAGACCTAGAACCTTTTGCTGGTGTTCACATTTGCACTTTCTCGTAATCACGTGGTTTTTAGGTATCTCAGTGAGCTACAGTTTGTTCCTTTCACAATATCTTCTTCTGATCTCCAACATTGATCGGAAGGGATTCTTGCCAACCTTTTATTGTAGGGACATTGTTCTCTAGATTTGGTGCTTGCCAACCTTAAATTGTAGGTGGACATTGTTCTCAAAATTTTGTTCCTGCAGCTTTCTGACTTAAAGAACTTGTAAAAGAAACTGTAATTATAATATGCAACTTTTGTTCACTTTGATGTGCTAACTGTGCAATTTGTTTCGGCAGTACAAAACAAGTAACTTGAAAAGACAGGGGTTTGAGGTGTTGAACCTTCTTATTTTTACTAATTTGTTATTTACGTGAGCCATGTTGTAAACATAGGAACTCCCGTCATCATTTTCTTTTAAATGCTTTTAGTATTAATATGCTCTTATTATTCAGGTTCTTACAAACCTACAGCTGCTTCGGAACCTGTAAATACTGCTTATGTATTTTCAAGGAAAAATCTTTCAAGGCAAGAATTTTCCGTCCTTCCTGATGCGTAGATTTCTATGAGAACTATGATCAGAGTACAGATTTTCTGTTTAACACTGGGGACCTTATTCTTTATTGAACGTCCCTCCCTATTAATATCTACTCTCTGTTTCAACACAGACCTGCTCTCATGCTCCCTGGTGCCGGCAAACCTGTTGTGGCAGTTCGCTTTTGCCCTATGACATTTAATTTGCGGGGATCAGAAACACGTATTAGCTCTTTTTCTGTTCTCTCTCTTTGGAAAGATTTATATATTACCTTCACCACATTTTGACAACAAAGCTATCTTGCTTGCAGCCTCGTCGTTCAAACTCCCCTATCGCCTTCTTTTTACGGTGGCCACTTTGAATTCCTTATACATATACGACACTGAGAGTGTTCAACCAATAGCAATTGTAGCTGGAATTCATTATTCAGCCATAACAGACATTGCATGGTATTGGTTTTGTCTGTTTTAACCATTTACGGTTTTGAAATCACATTCTGACTGGTTATCCTTTTTCCCCTTGTGTGCGCACATGTGAATACAGGTCACCTTGTGGTAAATATTTGGCGCTGTCCTCTCAAGACGGTTACTGCACACTCCTGGAATTTGAAAATCAGGAACTCGGGTCACCCATTTCATTGCAAGGTTAGCATTATTTTTTTAAAAAAAAAAAATTTTGCTCTACAACTTCTGTCAATTTATAGGGATGCAATGATTAACAACCTGTGTTGCATAAAACTTTTATCTAGCAAAAGAGAAGCAAGTCAACTTTGAAAATAAGAACACGGTTCAGAAATTGGATTACAGTATTATGGAAGTTGCTCCCAACAATGGCAGCGCTTCAGACAGTGGAAAAGAGAAGGAAGAGGACACCGAAAAAGAGAAGGACGAGAATAAAGAAGGGAAACAAGTTTCACCAGGTACAAGAATAATCCCGAATCAAAATAAGACTGCAAAGAGACGTATTACTCCAATGGCCATTGATTGAATAATATCTCCTCGACTGTAAAATTTACTGCTATGGTGAAATGGAATTTGTTTACTGCTCTGAACCACCCTCCATTTGAAGGCAGGCATATTTCAATGTAGTTACATCAGAAGGAAAAGGAGTGGAAAAGTCCATTTCAACCAATTTTAAGTTAGTGAAATGCTTCATTTCTTTTTTAAGTCTTTAACTTCTTTTATTTAACCTTTGTTCATGTAATTCTTGTAAGATATAAGCAGCCTGTAATTATAGGCTACAATATACCCAATGTGGTTGTAACATAATCGAGGTTGAGCATGAGTTTGGAGAAAGTGAGATCTATCGTCTTCTGTAGATGAAAGAGACAACAAACAAGGACAGCAAATCTAGACTCTCATATGATGTCACTTTCGTCATGTACGTATTTTCTAATACTATCGTCTTCCTATCTCCCCATCCTCCAAGGACTTGTTTCACATTCACTCTCATCCTCCGCAGTCGGGGATGTATTGTGTAATGCACCGTCGTAAAACCTCCTTGTGTAGCAATGTTTCCTAGTCATTTGTCTTGGGTGTCGGTGAAAAGATTGCAAATCTGATAGTAGTACCATGATAGTTAGTATCAATGTGGATTTTGTATTTATTTTTGAAATAAAAGTTTCGAATTGCATTAATCAATATTTCATGAACTAAGGACGAGAACGAGATATAGAGGCATATAATGGACCCAACTTGCTAACACTTTGGAGCGATACAAAGACTGACAAATATTATTTCTTCTTAAATCTCCTCTTTTTGGTCTAAAGAGTACAATATCGTACAAATGTAATTGATGGTATACACTTTAGTCTTTAGCTAGGAAAATGACCTCTATTGTAGTTTCAATATACTGTGTGGGTAGAGGAATAAAATCTCTCAAAAAAGTAATACATGGGTAAGTAATCTTTGGGGAAATTTTCAAAATGTGTCAAATCTTTGAATCTTGTAACGATGCCACCTTATGTCGGTAACCCAAGAAAAGTATGCTATCATCATCGTTAGCTGTTTTTCGAAAATATGTACATGAACAATCATTTTTTGAGCAAAATTTAAGGTTCGATTTCAATGGAAAAACAAAAGAGAAATGCATCTTCACGTACCAAAAACTACGAGATCATCCCTTTTATTTTGGGGTGACAGTGGAATTATAATTTATACCATTTGAAACATTTATATTTTTTTCATGTTTTTCTCGAGTGTCTGAAGAAAACTGCAATCCATACGAAAAATCATATATTTGACTATTAAACAGTAAAACGTTATCATATGGAAGGACCAAAAACAAAACCATGATAAAAGAAATACTCGATTTTAATAATATAGTAATATTTAACAGTATTTTAAAAAGTATGAAACGTAATTATTAAGTTCAAGTTTAAATCTTTTATAAGTCTAAGGACGCTTAAGCAAAGCTTGGGCATTGTCCATGCATGAAAAAAGGGTGAAACGTGGTTAGGCAACACGGCCTAACTTCGCATATAGGCGAAATTTAGACAAGTTTTTTAAAACATTAATTAAAGACAAGTTTGGCAAAACTTTTGAAAAGTTAAAAATTGCTTTTGTGACTTGTCTGGCTAAAAGAGCTTATAGAGTAATTTGTCTTGAGGTAGCATTCTTAGGAATCTCTTCTACAAAAACAGAAGTCCGGCCAAACAGACCTTCATTAGTACATATTGAAGTTGGTGATTCAATTCAAAATTAACTAAAAGCTCAATGACCGCTGATGAAATTTTCCCAATTTTAATTCCAGAAAGATATAACTCATGCCGAAAACTATGATTGGACTTCTCGCTTTACCATTTGCACTTTACTTTATGAGGATTAATCCACATTCCCCCTTTAACCTCTCTCTCTCTCTCACACACACACACACTTTCACTCACTTTTCCATTATACAAATAATGAAAGCGTAAACCTGAAATACCTTCCTTGTTAGTTATCAGCTACTAAATATATTCTGTATTCTAAATTACGGTTATTTTTGTTTAATTTTTGCAGTATATATCATATTGCGTTTTGAATTTTTTCGTCTCTGCAATGATTTTGAGTTTTTGAGTCTGTGTGTATGCTTCGCGTTTGTTGTAGGTTTCCTTACTGAATGTACCCATTAGTAGCATAAAGAAATAGAGCTGATGGAGGAACGTCTGTTATTCGCCTAATTGCCTTGCAGTTATTGGAAAAATTAGGTAGAGAGATTAGAAAATGGAACGTAGTTTTTTTATTTTTTAACTTAATTTTTTGTTTTAATTAGTAATGCGTTAGTTAGTTTGCACTTTTTCCTTCGTATCATTTAGTAGTGTCTGGTTTTTGAAATGCTGATGCAAAGTTTCATTATGGTGTGGTTGTTTTGTATTTCATTTACATGGAATAAAAATTGAATACCAATGAAGGACGATTTGCGGACAGAAGCGTAATGTATTAGTCTAAATCTTTGAGTGGTGAACAAGAAAAGGGGCTGACTTCATGACTTTGTGATATTTAAGATTTTTTATGGAAAAAAGGAATGAAAATCCTAATTACATTTGAGAAGATGCTGAATGAAGGATATGAAGTATAGGATTTAAATTTTCATTTTGGATTCTGTTTTGGGTGACAGATTTTTAGGAAAATATGAACTGCTAGATTTGGAGCATGTTCCCGGCTAAGCTTTTATTAGATTATAAGATGTGTGTTCTATGAAATGTGTGATTAATAATTGAGTAAAAGTTCTGTCTTACGTGATAAGAATTAGAGCTTTACCAATTTCTAAGCAGTTATAAGCTTTGCTAAGTATGCACTCGATTTACTATGTTACTGATGCGAACCTACGTATCAATTGTAGCTATGGAATTCACGACAAATTAGAACAACCCAAGAAGCCAAGCCAAGAATCAACTTTTGAAAAGCTCGACCCAATAAATTATTGAACCAAAACAATAGCTAACAATATCTTAACCCGAGATCACAAAATTTATGAACCTTATTTGAATTTTGTAGAACACCACAAGAATTTAATTCTTGATAAGTTCAAAAATTAAAACAATGAAGAACGAGAAGAAAGCAATTTGCCTCGCGATAATAATCTCAATCATTCTGTGTTTTCAATGAAATAATAGGTCCTATTTATACCAAATCCTAAAACCCTAGTTTACTATAGAAATATAACATAAAGATGATAAAAGATACCAAAATATAGAGTTTGAACCAAAACAGGATTTCTTTCCAAAAGTGCAAAGTCTCATGCCGGATTTAACTATGCAGCCACATAGTCATATTCAATGTGGTTGCATAATAGCTTCAGCTTGGCTTCCGTTAATCACGGATGCCTGGTTCAACTATGTGGTCGCATAGTTAAACTCCACCACCCCATCGTCCATTGCTTGAATCATGTTGATCTATTTGGTTTCTCCGTCCATGCCCAACATGAAACTTGTTCATTTGCTCGTCGCAGTCAATGTTTCATCCACCATGCCTTGAGCAAGTAGCTCAATCGCTTCTTTGACCCGCTCCTCTCGTGCCCTAGTCATTGGACCTCCTTGGATAAACAACGAATCTTTTCCCGGACTTGTGTTAGTCGCATTGTTACCTTGGATCACATCATCCCCTCCCTCTTCAAATGGATGCGTCCTCAAATCAGTACCTGCATCAAATAGAGGGATCATATACATTAAAAGTTGCTGAAATTTGTACTCACCTGAAAGATCTAATTTGTTGGCATTGTCATTTATCATTTCAAGGATTTGGAAAGGACCATTTCCCCGTGGCTGCAACTTCGAATTTCGTTGTTCTGGAAAACGCTCTTTACTCAAGTGCACCCAAACCTAATCTCCTGGTTCAACTTTGTTTGCTTGAGAGGCATAGTGCTCATTTTTCTTCTCAATTTGCAACCTTATCTTTTCATGGAGTGATTTCACCAATTCGACTTTCTTCTTTTCATCTAAACTACCCCTTTCATTCATAGGTAAAGGAATTAAATCCAATGGCGTTAGTGGATTAAAACCATATACAATTTCAAAAGTCTAGTAAGAAGTAGTAGAATGTGTGGTCCTGTTAGATGCAAATTATATAAATGGCAAGCATTCCCCCTGACTCTTTAAATTCTTATTAACTATAGTGCGCAACAACTGTATCATAGTCCTATTAATTACCTCAGTTTGCCCATCTGTTTGTAGGTAACAAGTAGTAGAAAACAATAGCTTGGTTCCTAACTTATTCCACAAAATTATCCAAAAATGACTAAGGAATTTAACATCTCTATCCGATACAATACTTCTAGGAATCCTATGTAAACGCACTAATTAAAGAATAGATCTGTTATATTGGTGGCATCATCGATTTTATGACATTGAATGAAATGTGTCATCTTACTAAATCTATCTACCATTACAAATATAGAATCTCTTTCTTTCTTAATCCTAGGTAAACCCAACACAAAATCCATAGACACATCAACTCAAGGTTCACTAGGAACAGGTAATGGCGTATATAAACCCTGTGGTAAAACCTTAGATTTCGCCTTTTTACAAGTGGTGCATCTACTACAAACCCGATCAACGTCAACCGACATCTTAAGCCAATAAAAATGTTCACTTAGCATCTCTAAAGTTTTCTTTACCCCAAAATGACCCATTAGACCACCCCTATGTGCCTCACGTACTAACAATTCTCTCATTGAACATTTAGGAACACAACTTACTTTCCTGAGATAAATACTCATCATGCCTAAAGAATCTATCAATAGCACTCTTATCACATGATTCGTATATATTAAAAAAAAGGTACGTCATTAGCATATTAATGTGCTAACATATTCAAACCCTAGCAACTTAGCACCTAAAGACGTTAGAAGTACGTACCTCCTTGACAATGCATCTGCTACCACATTTTTACCTTGTTTATATTGGATAACAATGGGAATGTCTCGATGAACTCCATCTACCTTGCATGTCTCTTGTTTAATTTGTCTTGATCCCTTAAATGCTTTAAGGACTCATGGTCGGTGTGAATCACTAACTCTTTTGACCACAGGTAGTGCTGCTATGTCTCCAAAGCTCAAACAAGTGCATACAACTCCTTGTCATGTGTAGGATAATTGAGGGCTGCTCCACTTCGCTTTTCAATAAAGTAAGCTATTGGTCTTCGTTCCTGCATTAAAACAGCTCCAATACCTATTCCTGAGGCATCACATTCAATCTCAAAAATATTGTTAAAGTTAGGTATGATAAAATCTGTGTGGTACACAACCTATCTTTAATAGTATTAAAAGCATGTTCTTGTTCAACGCCCCAATGAAATTCTACACTTTTCTTTATAATTTCCGTGAGTGGTGGTGAGTGTCCTAAAATCTTTTACAAAACACCTATAGACACTAGCTAACCCATGGAAGCTTCTTATTTCAGTTATGCTTTTAGGTGTTGGCCACTCCTTGAAGGCTTTGATTTTCTCCTCATCCACTTCCACTTCAATACCCTTAGCACTAACGACATAACCAAGGAAAATAATATTTTTCATGCAAAATATACATTTTTTAAAATTAGCATAAAGTTGTTCTTGTCTTAAGACTGCAATCACACATTTCAAATGTCCTATATGTTTATTTAAATTCTTACTATTTACCAATATGTCATCAAAGTAAACTACTACGAATTTACCTATGAATGTCGTAAAACATGATTCATTAATCTCATAAATGTGTTGGTGCATTAGTAAGTCCAAGTGGCGTAACTAACCACTCATACAACGCATATTTAGTTTTAAAAGCGGTTTTACATTTATCTCATTCCCTTATCCTAATTTGATGATAACTACTTTTAAGATCAATTTTACTAAATATGCATGATCCATGTAATTCATTTAGCATATCATCTAACCTAGGAATAGGATGATACTTTACCATTATATTGTTGATGGCCCTGTAGTCGACACACATCCTCCAAGTTCCATCTTTCTTTGGTACAAGTAGTACGAGCACGACACATGGACTCATACTCTCCCTCACATACCATTTAATCATCAAATCTTCCACTTGCCTTTGGAGTTCCTTAGTCTTCTCGAGATTACTCCGATAAGCCAACTGTTTGGAATGACAGCTGCATGTACGAAATCAATTTGATGTTCAATGCCTCGAATGGATGGTAGCCCACCAGGCATGTCCTCCGGAAACACGTCTTCAAATTTCTGCAATAAAGAAGTAGCCAAATTGGGGAGAGGTCTGTTAGGTTCCTCAAGATTGAGGAATGACTCCTTGTAAACCAATAAGACTATAAGTTGGTTCTCAACTACTGCCTTCTTCAACTCACTCCCTTTTGCAAAGAACTCACTTTCGACATTTCTCTCCTCTCACAACTTTTTTACTTTTCTCTCTTGTGGCTCTACTCTTTTTTCTCACTTTTAGCCACTTTTAATCAAAAATTCAACTAGATACCATCAAAAGAATCAGAAACTGATTTGGATGCTAG
>CAIGRR010403904.1:0-10133 GCA_903798365.1 Fraxinus sp. 1973-6204
TCCTCCAAGATATGCTCCTTCCATGAGTATCACCATAACTCTATTACAAGATTCAAAACAATCGCTTTTGATCCAAGTTTCCTAACTATAAAACGACATGAAAACACGCATCAAAACGTTCAAAAGTACTCAAGATCAAAACAAAAACTAAGATTTAAAGGCATTTGTTTAATGAGTTAATTACACTCATCAAGCATTATAACAACACATCATCTTACGTTGGTAGGAAGCGAGCCTGACTTGAGAATCATTTTTTTTTCTTCAAGAAAACCCAGTTCCAACCTTCTCAATTCATTGTTTGTTACTTCGTTGAAGCGTATACTGCGCCAAAGTGAAGGAATACCAACCTCTACCGGGCTCATCGCCTCAACCTCGTAGGTCATAGAGAAGGGTGTTTCCCCTGTGGGTGTTTTGCAAGTAGTTCTGATGGCCCAGAGGACCTGGGAGAGCTCATCTACCCAAGCTCCTTTCGAGGTATCTAGCTTCTTTTTCAGGGTGACCTTTATGGTTTTGTTGACTGCCTCGACTTGGCCATTCGCTTGGGGATGATGGGGAGAAGAGAAATGCTCTCTGATTTCGAGCTCATCACATAAGTCCTGCATTTTCCTGTTGTCGAACTGTCTTCCATTGTCTAAGATCAAGGAATAAGGTATGCCGAATCGACAAATGACGTTCTTCCAAAGAAACTTGGTAGTATTTGCTTGATAATCTTGGATAGAGGTTCTGCTTCTACCCACTTGGTAAAGTAATCAATAGCAACGATTGAGAAGTGAGCATTTGCTCTCCCCTTAGGTAGGGGACCAATGAAATCCATCCCCACTTGGCAAATGGCCAGGGACTGGTTACAATAGTAAGCTCTTGGATGGGCTATCTATGTACGCTGGAGAAGCGTTGGCACTTGTCACATTTTCACACGAATTCAATGGCATCCATTTTCAGGGTTGGCCAGTAATATCCCTGCCGAAGTATTTTGTGTGCCAAGGTTGGTCCTCCGGAGTGATTTCCACAAATGCGTTCATGAACCTCTCTTAGGATGTAATTTGCCACTTCTCTCCCTGTGCATCTGAGGAGGGGATCTGAGGAGGGGAGAGGAGAAATCCTGCTTATATAGAACATCATCCTGTAGGATGAAGTGAGCAGCTCTCCTTCGAAGCCTTCGCTCTTCGATTTCATCTTTCGGCGAAGTTTGCTCTTTCAGGTAGGCTAAGATGGGAAGCATCTAAGGTGACGTACTTTCAATCCACATCAACTCTTCACCCTTCTTGATATAGGGTTTAGCTACGTGCTCAATTGATACCACCTTGAGTAGTTCTGAATCTTTACTGCTGGCCAATTTTGACAGTGCATCCGCATGGAAATTCTCTTGGCGCGGCACTTGGATCAATTCGAACTTTTCAAAGTTGGGCAGGGAGTCCATTACCAGCTTCAGATAGGCTGCCATGTGTTTGTCTCTGGCCACAAAGTTCTCATTTACTTAATTCACCACTAGCTCTGAATCGCTATTGATGACTACTCTCTTTACTTGTAGTTCTTTTGCTAACCGAAGTCCCGCCAGTAGGGCTTCATACTCAGCAACATTATTGGAAGCCTTGAACCCAAGCCTAACGGCACAGTTCAGCTTATGCCCCTCTAGGCTTTCCAGCACAACACCAGCTCCAGAGCCTGTTTCTCCGGAGGAGCCGTCAACAAAGAGATTCCAGGTGGGGGGTTCTGTTGGCTTCATGTTCACTTCAGTTTCAGAGGTCTCAGCGAATTCTGCAACAAAATCAGTCAGGGCTTGTCCCTTAATTGCGTTTCGGGGCATGTAAGTTATATCAAATTCACTGAGTTCAACAGCCCATTTCAGTAACCTCCTTGAGGCATTTAGCTTCTGTAAGACTTGCCTCAATGGATAGTTTGTTAAAACGTGGGTGCGATAGGCCTGGAAATACGGCCTCAATTTTCGAGAAGCAGTGATCAATGCGAGAGCCAATTTCTCCATGTCGGGTATCGTGCCTCAACGGGTAGTAAAGCTTTACTCACATAGTATACTGGTAGCTGGTGCATCTCTTCTTCTTGCATAAGTACTTAACTGATTGAATCCTCAGCCAGTGCCAAGTATAGCAGTAATGGTTCTCCTTTGGGTTTGCTGAGGAGAAGTGACCGACCCAAGTAGTTTTTCAATTCTTGGAACTTCTCTTCACATTCTGGGGTCCATTGAAATTTCTTATTTTCCTTGAGGACTTTGAAGAAGAGCAGACACTTTTCAGTGGCCCTTGAGATGAAGCGATTGAGTACGGCTACCCTGCTAGTGAGCCGTTGCACATCTTTGGGCTTCTGTGGCGATCTCATTTCGATCAGAGCCTTGATTTTCTCTGGGTTGGCTCAATTCCCCTCTGATTTACATGTAACCAAAGAATTTACCCGAGGCTACACCGAATGCACATGCACATTTAAGAGGGTTCAGTCTCATACGGTACCTTCTTAGCGTTTGGAAGGTTTCACCTAGGTGCTTGATGTGTTCTTCAGCTCAGAGGCTTTTAACTAACATGTCATCAACATAAACTTCCATAGATTGCCAAGCTGATCAGTGAACATTTTGTTAACTAACCTTTGATAGGTGGCCCCAGCGTTTTTCAGGCCAAAAAGCATAACCTTGTAGTAGTAAAGTCCCCTATCAATGATGAAGGAGGTGCTCTCCTCATCGCCTGGGAACATGGGGATTTGATTGTAGCCGGAATAGGCATCCATTAAGCTTAACAGTTCGTGCCCAGCGGTTGAATCCACTAACTAGTCGATTCGTGGAAGTGGAAAGCTATCCTTTGGACAGGCCTGATTTAGGTAGAGAAGTTAATACAGAACTTCCATTTGCCATTGTGCTTCTTCACAAGAACAGGATTTGAAATTCACTTCGGGTAGTTGGCTTCATAGATGAAGCCATTGTTAACGACCTTTTCTACCTCTTCTTTCAAGGCTTCATACCTTTCGACATTTAAGGCGCTTCTCTTCTGCCTTTGTGGGGTACAGTTCGGATCAACTTTCAAATGGTGGTAGCTGATTCGGGGGTCTATCCCAACCATGTCTTCGTGTCTCCATGCAAAGACGTTTGCGTTCTTCTGTAGGAAGCCCTTCAATTCTTCCTTGGCCTCTTCTCCTAATTCTTTGCCGACCTACAGGACCTTAGACGCATCTCGTGGGTCTAATAGCAATGTTTCCAGTTCCTCCATCAAGACGGTCTAGGATTCAGATTCAATTATCCTAGGATCCAGTTCTTCCAAGGAAATTGTAGGCCTGACCTCTGCTATGACAGTGTCTAAAGTCAGAGGTGGCCCTTCTTCAGGGACCTCTAACATTTCAGCGTCCAATACCATGTTAACTCGCGGTTCTGCTTTCCTTAGAGAATTGAGGTAGCATTCCCTAGATCCCATCTGATCACCCCGAACAGTGGCGATTCCTCTTTCCGTTGGGAATTTCATGCAGAGGTGATGGATATTAGTGACTACCCATAATTCTTTCAGGGTTGGTCTTCCCAAAACTTCGTGATAGGCAGATCAGCGATCAACAACTAAAAATTCCAGGAAGTGGTATGCTAACTAGGGCGGAGTCATTTCAACAACCAAAGTAATTTCAACAACCAAAGTAATTTTACCTCTAGGGATGATGTTGTCCCCGGTGAATCCATAGAGGGGCGAAGTCAATGGTGTTAGCGCATGATCTACTACCATCTTATCAAAAGTGGAGCCAAACAGGATGTTGACTGAACTGCCATTATCTACCAGCATTCGTTTCAGTCCATTGCGGGCTACCACGGCTCTGACTACCAAGGCGTCGCAGTATGGGAAGTGTATACCTGTCGCATCTTCCTGGGTGAATGTAATAGGCTCCACAGTTCTACCCCCAGACGATTGGGTTACTGTATAACTTGCCATGGGCGGACTCTTCGCTTCTCTGGTATAGTTCCTCTAAGCATTCTTCGATTCACCTCCTACGTGAGGTTCTCCAATAATAGTATCAATTTCTCGAATGGGCTGCTGTTCATTGGAAGCAGCTGAATCCCTTCTGGGACGTTGCCCGCTTCTGGGCCTTTCCCTATCATCATTTCTGTTATTGCATGGCGAGTGTTGCCTAGTTTTCTCCCTTCGTGGAGAAGCGTGTCTTAGAGTGTTATTCTGGTAACGACTATCTCTTGGATTGTGAGGATTGCTTGAGGGTCGGTTCGCATTTCAACAATCATTTGTGTCATGGCTATAGTAGCGATGAAAAGTACAGTAAGGCCGCAGATCCCCCTGGAGCCTATTTCTAGGCACTCCACCTCATCCTCTATTTCTAGAGGTTGAGGGCCGTCCAGTGTTCCTTATTGGATTATTGGCGCTAGGGCCCAGCATTTTCATAGGCCAAAGGTACTGCATTCAACGTAGCAGTTGCTAGCGCTTGTCTCGAGGTGGGAGCTATAGCATGCTCGGCTTGAGTCCATTACTGGTTCACTATCCGGGCGATAGGTCCTCTACCAATTTGCCTCTGAGGTGGTGGGAGTCCCTGGACGGCTCTGTTTCGATGGCCAATCATCTTCTCGTTGACAATTTCAACTTTCATCATCTCCACCAATTTGTCGTATGTTGAAGGGTTTTTGCTTCGGACATCCATCCAAAACAAAGTGTTCATGTTCAAGCATCCTTTCAGAGCTAAAAGGGCATCCTTATCCATCACTTGTTCACAGTAAGTAATCTTATCAGTAAAACGGACGAGGTAGCTCTTCAGAGTTTCCCTGCTGCTTGCCTCATGTCTTGCAGTCGCTGTATTGGCGCCTCTCACTCCTTCCTCTAAAGATACTGGTTCAGAAATGCCTTCTTCAGGTCTGGCCATCTATTTATGCTAAGAGGTGCAAATCTGTTGTACCACACCTCAGCAGCACCGCCAAGAGTTAGGTGAAAAGCCCTACACTTCAAGGCTGGCGAGGTGCCTTTAGGCTCGTCTGTATTTTGTATTTATTGAGGTGCTGCTCCGGGTCGCCCTTTCCTTCATGCTTAGGAATTTTTGGAGGGACAAAGTTATGGGGCATCGTAATGGTATGGAGTTCTCTGGAGAAAGGTAGGTTGTCATCATCATCATCTAGTTCGAAAGACCTGCACGGTTAGTCAGAGATGTTCCCATATGTTATTGGGCGAGGCAGATGCTGAGGAGTCTCGCCTCTGTCCCCCCAATCTATCGTGTTTCGCCTTTCTCGCTTATTTAGAGGTGGAGGGGCTCGATTTTGGTCTTACGTACGTTCCTGATGGTAAGCCATTTGATGTGTGGGCTGATTCCTATTTCTGGGTGCCCGTTCAATTCTGTCAAAGACACTGGCAAACCTCTGAGGCTGCTCTTCATGTTCCAAAGGGAAGTTGTCCTCTCCTACAGGGGCGTTGGGAGCGGAAGTGTAGTTGGAAGTGTCCATTCTTACTTCTCTTTCAATGGGGGCTTCACCCTGGGGATTAAATTGAGTCCTCTTACTTGATTCTGCTTCAGTTCTTCTATGAGCTGATTGAAGATTTTGTGTGGCCTGAAAACCACATTGATTCTGTACCTGCATGAGGAGCTCTTCCATGGCAGCATTCTGAGTTGTGATATTCCTCATATTTGCAGCCATAATAGCTACTTCGACAGTTAGTTGGGCTGTTCAGTTGTCCCTGCGATACCGGTGATAGGGTTGCTAATGCATCACATTTCAAGAAATCTCTTCTTCAGAGATCTCCCTTGTTCTCCTAGGGTTCACATCTTCGTCACTGGAGCTCATGGTCCGAAATGACGGCTATTTCCTTCTTTGCAGAACTTGCGTACAACTGATTCTTTTTCAAGAACCGATCCCTTTTTCAAGGGAGAATATCAACCTAATGTTTGAGCAAGCTTTTCGGGTGGGGAGACTCATGGTTTAAGTAAGTTTTCCACAGACGACGTCAATTTGTTGACATCGAAAAATGGCTCTGACGTGGCCAACAGAAAGAGTCTTCAAGTCAGTCCTTCCCTGCACACGTAGCATGGCGTTAGTCACCCGTGGCCTTTCTCGGAGGGATTGGTAGCGGCCGTAGGCACTCCGACGGTCAAGTCAGTTTATATTCAATCAAAAAGTAGTTCACCGGTGGTAGAGCACTCGTCGAGAAAGTGGTTGATAGAAATGTATAGTGATAAAGGTGCTCATGTATTGTGGAGAGAAAAATGTTACTCTTGTTTGCTACGTTTGTTCGAGAAAATGGAATCTGAATCCTTCTTTAGGCACAAGTAGGGTGTATTTATACCAAGTATGGGAGGAGAAGAGCCATCGAATGAGGAGACACGTGTTATCAGATCCTCAGAGCTCGTCCTATCCCAGGCATCAATTTTGTCTTTTGATAGGTTGGCTGGTATTGAATGTTTCTGACAAAAACAACTAAATTGGTCGTTAGAGTCCTGCCACATGTCCCATCAGTCAAGGATTTAACTTTGGGAAGATTTTTGTATAAGAGATCTTCGTTGGGACGAGGCAAGGCATGAGTGGAGTCGTATAAACGGAGTACGGGCCTTTGCATCTGCGGTGTATCGCAGATGAGTTCGGTTCCTTTGCTAGCATCTGTCCAGTTCATCCCCAGTGTAATCGCTTCGGCTTATGTAGTTAGCGCGTCCTATGCGTAATCGCCTCGGCGCCACGTGGCGTGGTACAAACCACTCCTGCTGACACACGACAGGTGAGGTGGCGGGCCTGACTTAGGCTCGTAACACATTTTGTACCACATATAAATAGTTAGACGCATGGTAACCATTTTTACATTTTGCTCGTATAATATTAAGTATATCGGGTTGTGATTATTAGAGGGGCATTTGAACCTCATTTATTTGAGATGATTGTGTTTGAGAATGTTACATTATTTCATGATGCTTTACTCTATATTATGAAGGGGGTAACGAAGACTATTACCGCCATTCAATAAAGCTTCCAGATTGTTGAAATTCTTTAATTCAAAAGCAATTATTGCTAGAAAAATCTGGAGAATTCTCTTGGAGGCTACCATTGCCATTCTAGAGTCCTCCATGCGAATTTATTATAATCAATTCATGGAATTATCTAGAATTTTGGTGAACACTCTTCCACTAACTTTGCATGTATATTTATATATGTCTGATGTGTGTATGCATTACATATGTATGAGAGCAAGAAGTAAATGAGAGATAGAGAGAAAAGAGAAACAAAGAAAAAGACAGAAAGCTAAAAGAGAGGTACAGATAGAGAGAGAGTTCAGTAAGTGGATAGAGAGAAGAAATAATTAGTGCTTCCTTTAATATAAATATTGTGAGAGTTGTGTGCTTGGTTTGTAAAAATATTTTTGTTAATAAAATCATTTTCATTTAGTTTTTTAAACTCAACAATTTGGTATCACAGCAAAGTGGTGAGAGACGAAATTTTGAGCTCTGGAGTTCGTGTACAGATTGAGATTGTGAAGCTTCTACAAAGCTTTCTTGGTTACGAGAAGGTAAATTAAGTCGTAATGGATGACCTACAAGTGGTAGACGGAATGAAGAAATTGAATAATTAAAATTATACCACATGAAAAACTTACATGGAGTCGTATCTCTAGGGGCAAGACATGTAGGAAGTTGTTGGAGGAAGTGACGTAACACCACCAAAGGAAGTCGTGGCTTTTAGAATGTAGAAAATTAATGCAGGCAAAGTTATGCTCGTTTTAAAGACGACAATTGAAAAAGAGACAAGACCACACCAAATGAAGCATGGAATTATTTGGCCACACTATTCTCAAAGAAAAATGACTCGAGGATGCAATTGCTAGAAAACGAGTTGCTCTCGATCACTCAAGCAGAATGGACGATTAGTCAATATTTTAATAAAATTAAATCTCTTTGTCGTGAAATTTTCAAATTAAATTTTTCGAGTAAGATTTCAGAGTCTATAATGATACATTGATTGAAATCCGAATTTAGAAACTTCATTACCGTGATACAAAGTTGGCTAGAGCAACCTTCAATCTAAAATATTTGTTGGCTGATCAAAAAGGGTTGACCAGACAAATGTTAGGGGTATCTCAATAAAGAAAAAAGACGAAAAAGTGTTATGCAGCTACAAAAGAAGAGGTTAATTCTATCAACAAAATAATAAAGAATTAAAGAAGGTAAATCTAAAAAACGGGTTGAATGAAGTTACTAGACAATGGGAACTCAACAAAATCGCGATAAAAGAGGCTAGTCGTTCGAGGAATATCAACGAACTAATGACTCGTGCTTTGTATGTGAGAACGAGGCCATTATAATAGAGATTGTTGGTTTAAAGAGGAGCCAGCGGAAGGCAACATCCAACGAGCAAGAGAAATACAGTAGTGAAGAAGAATGGGATGTTGAGGTATCGACAATAATAATTGAGCAGACGTTAGTAAAGAAATTTAATTCTGGTTTGAAGGACGAATCAGAGTTAGTGGTAGTCTTCCCTAAACAATTAGATTGTAAAGATCATTCGATGGATGACTCAAGAGAGGATATCGTGGTTCATGAAGAGTTTTTTTTTTTTTTTTTTGTGGACTCCACAAANAAGAGTTTTTTTTTTTTTTTTTGGTGGACTCCACAAAAAGGAACTACCAATATCAGAAGAAGTTTTTGAATAAGCGCAAACAACGCAAAAGGTGGAGCTACTAGATTCAAAGACAATAGAAGACAAATTGCAAGAGAATATCACATAAATACAACAAATCCTTAAGAAATATAAAGATCTACAAACTTCAAGTGATAAAGAAGAACTTATTAGTGCGACACAAAGTTATTCGCAAAATGGTGCAGATTAAGAAATACTAGCAAAGGATTGATAAAGTCAACAAGAGATTGAGGTACGTACAAGTTTACAATAAAAAAAATAAGAAAGTCAAATAGAGATTAGAAATAAAAAATCAAGCATACTAACCTAGAAATAGATGAAGAGAAAATTATGAAAGAGCCAGACATATTTGAAGTAGCAGATGCGTTGAATACATAATCGAACACTTCAAAATTTGTCAAGGCAAAATTGAGTATGGAGAAAAAGAAAAGAGCCAAAATGAAAATCGGTGCTAAGAGGGAGAATTGAAGATCATTATCGCCATTCGTTGAAGCTTCCAGATTGTTGAAATTCCTAAATCCATAAGCAATTGTTGTTAGAAAAATCTAGAGAATTCTCTTGGAGGTTGCCATTGCCATTCTAGAGTCCTCCATGAGAATTTCTTATAATCTATTCATGGAATTATCTAGAATCTTGGCGAACACTTTGATTAGTGTGTGAATTATGTATGTATGAGAGCAGAAAGAAAAAGAGAGATAGAGATAAGACAGAAAGACGAAGAGGTGAAAGAGAGATACAAATAGAGAAAAAGAGTATAGTGAATGGATAGAGAGAGGAAATAATTAATGCTTCCTTTAATTTAAATATTGTGAGAGCTGTGTACTTGGTTTGTAAAAATAATTTTGTTAGTTAAATCATTTTCATTTGGTTTTTAAACTCAATAGATATTGTCGAAGACACACACACACGGTGTCTCCGAATTGTTCGGAGACACCGCGCACACGGTGTCTCCGAATTGTTCGGAGACACCGCGCACACGGTGTCTCCGAACCGTGTGTAAATTATTCGGAGACACCTCGCACACGATGTCTCCGAATTATTAGGAGACATACATACGGTGTCTCCGAATTGTTCAGAGACACCACGCACACGGTGTCTCCGAACACTGGGACAAACTTTTTTCTAAAATTTTTTACTTCTCTGCTACAATACAGATTATTTCTGCTTTCAATCAAAAACATAAAATTCAAACGTAAAGAAAAGTAGTAAAAAGAAAATGTTATATAAGATACCTTCATGAGAAACTTTCTTACACTCTGTACTGCACGAGAATTCTTGGTTTGGTGTGTCTTCGAATTATTCGGAGACACCGTACACACGGTGTCTCCGAATTGTGTGGAGAATATCAAAAATAATTTTACTCCCGGACACATGTGCAAAGCTGCTGCCCACATAATTCGGCCGACACTTCACAGAATACGAATCTCGTGCCTCGCTTCCATATAATATGTAATTACTAAATATATATTTTTTTTGCTCAATGACATTTTCACACCTTCTATATCCTCAATGACATTTTTTATGGCTTCTTCTACATACAGTAACT
>CAIGRR010403951.1:0-19134 GCA_903798365.1 Fraxinus sp. 1973-6204
ACCTCCCCAACCCCTGGGTCAAGCCCAATTGTGCCCTGAACGCCACAATTTTATGGTTGCAGTTCGCGCACTTTGCGAGCAGTTTGGGTCAAACGATTTTGATGCTTCTATACTACTTCAAATCTTCGATTCACCTGCCCACCCTACAATTGATGAAGGAAAACACATGGGTCGTAACACAATTAAGCCAATTTACAATAAGTCATCCGAATTCAACTTTGCCTAAGTCTAGATTGATTTTTATTTTTTTGGTTTTTTAATTTAATTATTTTTTGGTTTTATTATCAAATTTATGATTTAGGTCCTCAAGGTTTAAGTTTCAACTATTTTGTTCCATTAAGTTCTAATTAAAATGAAACGATCTTTTAGTGACCATTACTGAAATCGAATGATATAAGTCACTGGCAATCACGTTGAAAATTTCTTCAGTGACCGTTTTTTTATTTTGACGTAACTTCGGTGACCGTTTGTGAAATTAACATGTAGTATTTATTTGCACTTTTCATGTCACACGTCAATTCTATGGTGAAATTTACAGAAGAAAATAAATATTGTAGAGTAGTTTATGAAAAGCAATATGTGATCGTAGTCCGAAGAGGACTATTGAGCATTGACCTTTCATTAAATATTGTCCACCTTTCTTTCAATTTAAATGTTTTGTAAAAAATAATCATATCCTTTCATTTTAATGTAGAACCTCTCTGATCAAGCAAATGTTATGGGAAACAATCATTGTTGTTCATTTTCTTCATTGAGGTCTTGTAAAATGACAAATTTACCTTCCTCTTTTAATAAATAAAAAAATTAATTTGTAGCCAGAGCCTTAAATATAAAAGCTTATTTGGTGCACATTTTGGGAGTAAGAATGCATTTTTTTTTACTATTGATGTGATGAGAATAGGTGGTTGAAAATGAATGAAAAGTTATTGATTTGATGGAAAATATTATTTTTATTGAAGAATATGTGATTAAAAATGAGTAAGAAGAATGAAAATGAGAAAATTAATGTGGCTCAAACATGGGCTTATAGGATCCACAATTTTTATCAACTTTTCAATCAAATATTTCATCATTTTCTTTTTTTCATAAAATCTACTAAATTTTTATCAAAATCTCTAACAACATTTTTGTTCATAATAGTATTTCACATGCATTGGCACTTGACTCTATAAAAATGAAAAGGATGCATTTCACATGACATCTAAAATTGAGTACTAATGCAACAACTTTTTTAGTGAATTTTGGAAGGGAACGTTGTAGTATTGTTCCTTAATTAGACATGTAAGTATCACGTGACAATTCAACAAAATCGAACCACTTATGTCATTGAGGACCAGCGATACAATTTCGCCAACTTTGGAATACAAAAGACTCTGAATGGGCATTGCCACGCTTCAGACTTCAAGGTGGGCATCTATTCGAGTTATAATTGCGTGCATATTTGTATTTTAGAATGTGTTTTACTTGGCCAATATCACTTAATTTCATATCTGTTTTGAGATAGGAAGTTGAATTGATGTTTTATGAATCTAGATTATGTGTTCTTGTGTAGATAAGTTGATACACTCTTTCATGAAGATGGACGTTCAAATTGCTTTACTGTAGTCTGTGTCTGAGTCTACAATGAAAAGCGGAACCTGCTAAAATGTTAGATAAACTTGAAAGATAAGCCAATCAGTTATTGTACGGCTCCTGCACTGGATGACATCTTTATGTAGTTCAAGAATTTCTTTGACGATCTATTCCTTGTTCTCAATTCTTATAGGAAAAGCATTAGAAAGCAGTATTGGGACATTGGAAAAGGAAGAGTCTCTTGTGGTTTGTTTTGGGGAAATGATGATTCATTTCGTCCAAACCACAAGTGGCCTCTCCTTCTGAAACACCTGCATTTAAGAAGGCTCCTGGTGGTGCACCTGCTAATGTTGCTGTTGGCATTGCTCGCCTTGGTGGTTCATCAGCCTTTATCGGGAAGATATAGTTAATAATACTATTTGTCTTGCTTGGTTATTTTTCTTAACATTTTATGATTATTTTATGGTTTGGTTACAAGCTCAGATGTTTCACATTAGCTGCACTTTTTAGGAATATTCTGAATTCTAATTTTGTATTATTTTTGAAAAATACTTATTGTGAACGGGAGCGTTTAGGCTTTGCTTCTTCCCCATCAAGTGTTATTCTAGTGTTTCATCCATTATTTGACCTAACAATTTGAAAATTTAGAAAAGTTGTAGAACAGGTGGATGAAATCATTTTCAACTTTTAATGGCATGTGTATAGGTGGGTGAAGGCTGATATTCTGAAAGAGAACAATGTGAACAATGAAGGAATGCGGTTTGATCCTTGTGTTCGAACTGCTTTAGCATTTGTAACACTCAGAAAAGATGTGGAACGTGAAATCATATTTTATTGTAATCCTAGTGCTGATATGTTGCTCCAAGTGGCTGAACTTGATCTTGATTTGATTAAGAAGGTATGTGAGCTAAAGTTTCATAAATTGATGGAAGAAACATTTTATTTAATCGAGGTATCTTATAAATGATACTGTTTTGGAAACTATGTTGATTTTCTGCTGATTATTGTTGCCCTTTGCTAGGAAAAAGTTTTCCACTATGGTTCTATAAGCTTGATTCCAGAACCTTGCAAATCGGCCCACATTGCTGCTGCAAAAGCTGCTGGTGTGATCTTATCGTATGATTCAAATTTGAGGCTACCATTGTGGCCATCAGCAGAAAGTTCTTGAGAAGGTATCCTTAGCATATGGAACACTGCTGACATAATTAAGGTACTCTCACTGAATTACTTTGGAAGTATGTATTCTCACATTTTGGCCTAAATCATCAGATAAGTGAGGAGGAGATACGCTTTTTACATTAACAGATTTGCTAAAGAAGTGCCTACAATGTTTGGCAATATGAAAAACACAAATATTTACAAGTGCACCTTGGTGAAGTATCTGCAACCGTCTGGGCCTTTGGTAACTAGGAGTAATTTAAGATTCGGATGGTACAATTTACAAACGACAGTGTCATTTCAGGTATTAACTTTTAGCAATGCAGTAGCTGACGCATAGACATAATGTGTGCTGTTAATGAAATTGGATACCTTATATTTCAAAAATCACTATCATAACCTCTACATCGCTCGCATTGATTACACCCTTCATGTACAGGAAATATTCTCATTTCTGGTCAGTACTTAATGTCACATGCGCATACGAATAAGCCTTAGCTGTTTGACGGTGTCAAATAGATTAAATGTCTGATTCCTCAAGAGCGATGAAATAATTCACCGAATGCTATATTTGCCATCAAGCAATTTTATTTGAGAGATCAGACCGAATTATCATTTTTGTGCTCTTAAATTAGATAAAATAAGATTTGAACATGTCAAATTTGTATCTTGAGGCACTTGTTTCTATACATCAATTTTGGCACATGATAGACAGATCTTTTCACGAGATTCTTAAAATTCTTGTCTGCGTCTGAATTCACTTCAACTCCTTGTCCTGTAGGATGAAAACCGACTGAGAGATGCTCTGAGATTTGCAAATGCTTATGGTGCCTTGATTGTGACCGAAAGAGGTGCAATTCCAGCTTTGCCAACTAGAGAAGCTGTGCTAAATGCCCTACTCAAATCTTCCTGAGATGGTACGGATTTATCATTATAGATGATCTAGCATAATAATGTGGAGCTGATTGCCCGAAATTTTTAGTTGTTCTAGCATTATAGATGAAATTTAGCACAACTAGAGAAGCTGATCTAGCATTATAGATGAAATTTTTAGTTCAGGATTTAAACCATGTTTCAGCTCCTTCATCCGATTTCATTTAATTTTTAGTAAGCGAGAATCTCGAGGTGTAATGTCTTAAGTGATGGAAAGCGTTGATCTTTTGCGTGTACTAATACCCGTGTAATGGTTAACTTGAATAATAATTTATAATATGCCAAGCGTAAGCTATGCTTACCATGATTTTTTGTCGATTGAGGTTTGAGGGCTTACTCGTCAATTCAAATTTTGAATATGATATCAGATGTGCCAAACATTAACTGGCTTGATCTTGACTCATCAACGATTCAGAATACATCAAATAATTTTATGGGACTTTCAAGTTTCCGAACCTCAAATCATTTACCCAAACAAATAGGTGTGTCACAATTTGAGCTAGAAATTGGTATTACCACATGCAGAAATGAATATGAACCAACAATCACGCTATTTGTACCTTTCACTTTACCCTGCGGTTGACATGATGGCATGGCAAGTTTTGGGAGGGGGAAGCTTGGTCAAAACTTTGAACGGGCCCAATTTGAAAGAAACCAAACCAAAGAAAACCTCGGAGGCAAAAAATTTCTTCTAAGTCCACTGACGTTGCACTCCCCCATCTCGACCGGAATAAGAAGCCGGTTGTTAATTTAACAATCGTCTCGATGTTTGGGTTTCCCACCTTAGGTTAATCACACGGTTGGTAATAAATTTTTTTTTAGCCGCAAGACACAAGCTCCACCATGTGCAGCAAGATCGTCCATCTCCTACTCCATCCATCGCCTCCGGGGGAATCTCCAACAAACATTATGTAAGTATGATGTGTTTGGTATAAAGAACCTTTGTTTATACTGTTCTTGATTAATTACACTTTGAATCAAAGTAACTCGACGTTAGTCTTCCAATTTTGACAGTGCTCATTATTAGTTCAAATTTCATTACGAACGAGTAAGTAATGTTTTCAATTAGTAAAATCGTTTGTCGAACCGTGTTGGAAGATGAATGTTAATCGTGTCTGAGTTTTGAATATGAGATCAATTTTACAGTGTTTTGTGGTTCATGTTTACTATAGCGTAATATGTGGATTGTTCGTGTACAATATGCTAGGAAAGAACTCCGGACTATGTCATAGCTTGTCGAGAGAAGGGGCACTTCTTCGTGGATTGCCCGAACAAATGGTGATACCCCTGGTATAAAATTAGCTTTGTAAAGTGCTTTCAGTTCGAGAGGGAGACGAAGAACAAGGGAAAATTGTTCAATTTCTACAGTGCTAACTGTAAATTTTGGGAATGGGTCGACGACGTAAACTTAAGCGACAGATCAAGTAGCGTTACCGTGAACTCGAATAATCATGCGACGCTCAAAGAAGTTCAACCGTTTTCTCGCTTGTTCCAATCTCTTTTTCGGGTAACTGAAGAACAAAACTTGAGATTTCATTGCATGTGACAATACGCGAGGCCAACGGAAGTGTGGAAGTGGATAAGAAGGGAAGGGACCGGAATGATGAGTAGTTATGTTGTCTAAGGATGCATCCCTACTGCTTTGGATGTTTAATATTGTTCTATTATGTGTAGTATGTGTAGTTGGTGAATTCAAGAATGTTGGTGTTCATTTGGCTGACTGTAATATATGCTAAGGATGTTGGTGTTCGTACTAGTAATGTTAATGTGATTTAAAACATCTTGTTGTTCCAGTTCACCAATTTGCATGTATTGATGCTAACTGAATATGCCTATAATATATGCATAATTTGATAAACTAAATTGATATGTAGGAAGAGAAGTTACTGTTGTCATATATATAAGGAAGGATAGCTACAAGATGCTTCCATTGTAACTTCATTTACTGTTATACATTTTGATAAAACATCATCCTAAATTAACAAATATTCCTAAATAGGATTAAGATTTCCTAAATGATGTTGCTGATGATGATCAAAGAAAAATTGACATGCAATGCTACTGATGATCATAGAATAGCATTCGAACCAAAACATAAAAATCTTCATTTGGGTACTCACATTTGACAATTGCCTTAATTGCTGCAAAGAATTGTAATGGTGCAGTAGTAGCAAAGCCATGTGTAGCAGCCAACTAGTGGTAAAAGATGAAGCACTATCAACTAATGTTTGCATATGATTACCGTGAGAATATTACTCCTTCAATTTTGTTCATACAAAATCACATGTTTGCGCCATATTTGTGAGGTACATTTGGATAGTAATATGGCATTGCATTTCCTGTTGTCAAATAATATGATTTAAAATAAATCACGTATGTTTAACAACATACCTTAACCATTCAATATAACACTCAATGAAGCCGATTGGAAGAAATTTGGAGACATTCCTTGTTGTGTAACTACATGATTGTCGCCATCACCCTACACCATATCACAATGTAACTAAAACGTAGAAATCAAATGCAGTGATCAATCGAATTAGGCGAACCAGTAGAAGTTGTGAATATGAGATCGATGTCAGCATCTAGAATTGTCCTTGATGATGTGTATGTATGAATGGTTCAACCTCTCCCACTTTACTTGGGCCTGCCTTTTGTCTCCTTCATACCCACTGTAATATAAAAAAAATGCAATACAAAAAAAAGGTGGAAACATACTTTTGCTTTACTGGATCCTGATTCCAAATGGCTTTTCTTTCGAAGATTCTTATGCGCGCCTTTTCTCTTCGAGTGTTTTGGATCCCATATACCTAAATTGTCATTATGTTGTGAGGTTCCACCATTCCACTCTATCTGAAATACACGTTGGGACATGTCGTTACTTCCACAACTCGATCTCGTCGTCTTAAATGTTCATTTTTTCGCATTCTATCCACTCCAATACCGCACGGGGCTTGATCATCGTCATCTATAGTCATGTCCGCAAGAGAAGCAAATGATTCACCCATTTCCTCATATCTCAAATGGGTAGGGGTGCTACTTAAACCATCGTAGTTCACTACAACCCTAGTATGGGCTCTACTAACTTCTCTTTTCCATCAATAATATGTAGGTGTCTGGTAGTACGGTGACGTTATTACGAATAAGTATAGCGATCACGTGCCTGCAAATTATACCTCGAAACTCGAATAAGTGGCAATTGCAAACAATTTCACATTTTTGTCTTTCAAATGTCACAAAAAACTTCTTTTTCTTAACTCGATTGTCAAGTATGACATCCTCCAAGATCTTATGTCGTTCCTAAAAAGCCCACTGACGAAGATATGAGATCACTGTAAACCTTTCAAATGAACTCATCATGAACTTCCCTGAATTTTGAAATGGTGTAACTAGTTGAAATTGATTTACATTCTCGTACTTCGTTGCACATGGTACCATTTACGAATATGATTTAAAATCTGTCTGAAACTCATTCTCTACCTTATTCCTTAATGTTGCTCATATCGTTTGACAAATTGCTTCAACGACATCTTTGAGTGCACATAACCATCGAATAACGCATTCATACTCTCACTGCGTTGAGTTGTTGACAATCCCACCCAAAAGCTACTTTTTAAATAGCAAGGTACCCAACGACCTCTATTTACATACATTCCCGACAACTAATCATTATTATGCAAGTTATATCTATTTACCATAGCTCTCCAACCTTCTTTCAAATTCATCAACAGTTTGAGAATCATACACCAGTACGTGTATGGTAGAAAAGATCTTTCCCTTATCCACGTGGTATCCAATCTTCTTAGGCAACTTCTTCAATGTGTACCATAAACACCATCTATGTTTCGTGTTCAGGAACATGATCTGAACTTCATTCTGCATGGACCTGTCTCGATCAATAATAAACCCAATGGGAGCTTGGTCATGCATATACTGAAGCCAAATCTTGAAAACACACACAAATGTTTATGTATTTTTATTCGACACCAACCCACAACCAAGGAATGTTGATTATCCATTATGATTAACTCCAACAAAATATGAAAACTGCATGTCGTACTTATTAGTTAGGTACGTGGTATCAAATGTTACAATATCGCCGAACTCTTTATTCGCTTGCCTACTCCTATTATCTGCCCAGAAAATATTCTTCAGCTGTAACTCTTCGTCCAAAGCCATACTAAAGTAAAAATCTGAGCACCTTGCTTTCATGTTCGAAAAATAAGCTTATATTGCTGCAGCATCTCCTTCTCCAAGTCTTAATCACATCACTTGTTCAACATAATTTCAACAATCATTTTCTACGCAATTCATATTCTCATACTCCCCTACTTCTACGACTGCAGATTTATAACTTTTGTGCAACGGAATCTCTGTCATATCATTCACTTAAAGCCGTCGTTTAACATGGGCACTCAATTCTCAGTTGCAACAATAAATTGTGGACTTCAAAGGACCTGTTTTATGATTGTGAGTGAGATTGATTGTGTTAATTCTCCATATTCCACCTGCAGCTGCAAATACAATCATACAGATTTTGCAACCTGTCTGAATGGTAGCTTGCGACTTCAAAGAACCGTTTGTTTGATACTTTTTCGACTCTCACGACTACATGTAAACATAACATATCTCACAATTCCATCATCATCCTTTTGAGAATTTCTTTTTCTAATTGGAAAGTCTACGTCGTACTCATATCTTTTGTAAAAATCAAACATTTCTTTTTCAGCGTTGAACTTTATACCCACCTCGGGCACAATCACACCGTCTACTCCTACAATTCCATCATCCACGAAGTTCACTCTTTCCAAAATGTTGTCAGTTTCGAACTCTAACAGAATATCGTCATCCACCTCTTTCGAATTTTCGTTCCCTGCATAACAAAACCAATTATAATGTTACAACTAACTCACGAAACAAATATTGAATTGATGCATGATAATCACTCAATCTATACAACTGTTACAAGTTCATCATTCTTGCTTTCTTTGTAATTTCAATGAATTTTAGTTTTCCCTTTTTTTTGTTGTTAATTTCCTCTTTCCTCATATTTGTAGTTATGATTAAAAGAATGGACAAGAAATGTGTGATCTAAAAAGATTTAAGCTTTACCTAAGTTAAGTGAAATAAAAATCTGAAATTCAAGCTATACATTAAGGTTGCAGATGAGGAATAATTTTTTAGGCTTTTAGCTATTTCAATCTAGCTAACTATATACGGAACAAGAGGATATACCATATAGCCTAATTCAATTAATTCTAGTTTGACAAAACAAGTGGGTGAAAAATGGGTTGACAGATTTCCCTGTAAACCGTTGATTCCAAAATGGGATTACGTGATTTAGGCATGCATTTTCACATCCGAAATAAACCTTATCTACCTTGTAATTTGACTTCACCCCCATTTTCACCCACCAGTTTCACAATAAATTGATGGAGGAAAATACCTTTGTCTGTCATCCAGTCGAATCTATGAAGCTGACGATAACTTCGAGTCGGAACTCACCTGCGACGTTGGAACACTGGCGACAACTTCTAGGATGTGCGGTAGGTTTAGGGATGGCATTAAAAAATAATTAAATACAAATTAAAAAAAAATAAAATTAGTTAACAAGAGTTTTTTGAAAAAAAAATTTTAATGAGGCAGGAAACGGGGTAAATCAGCGAGGTGGGGCGGGGCGCGTGGCGGGGAGGGGTGAGAGAGTGGAGGGACGGGGCGGGGTGGGGGTGCCCTCCCCGAACCCGCCCCGTTGCTATCTCTACAATGAGGCGGGTATGGGATGGGTTGGTCATTCCCACCCCCGTCCCGTTGAGTATTTTTGTTATCTTGTCACATCCCCATACCCGATTAAAGCGGGACGAGGCGGGGCGGGTTTTTCTTTTTCTTTTTTATTTATTTTATTTTTTGCTTTTTTTTTAGGTATTTAGTTAGTAAATATTATTACTTTTTTATTAATTTGTTAAAAATAACTTATATTATATTTAATAATAATGATAAATCTATTATATTTGTTTGATGAAAAACTTAAATTTGAAATTAATTTTAAACGATGCGGGGACTATGTTTCTCGTACCTGCTTCGGGGCTCACCCCGTCCCCGCCTCATTTACCTGATTAGACGGGTAATCCCCGCCCTATTTGGAGCGGAGCCCCACGGGTATTGGATTGAACAGATTTTTTTGGCATCTCTATGTAAGTTTCAATATTTGGGGGCAGAGAAATAATGGGCAATATACCTCAATTTTTGAATAACCCGGAATAATTTTTCATCTCTTACCATGAGCGGGTTTTATTGCCCGCTCCATCATCCAGTTTCAATTTTAAAAACCAGCCCAATAATTCAATTTGTTAGTTTAACAAAAAAAAAAAAAAAAATACTTTCCACTTGAGAGAGTGATCCGAAGGGTAAAGCCAAAGGTACAAATAGCTTTGTTGTATGAAGTATCAAATGTGAGATTTGGCTTGAGGATTCTGATAGGGACAAGTCAAGAAAGTACACATTTTAGATGTATTTAATTGAGTTTTTCTCGAAGCAATAAACAACTCAAACTGAGTAGGGTTAGTTTGATATATAACTCAATTCGATCTGAAAATCTCTTGGACCGTGCCAGGTCAAGGTTTCAAAGCCTTGTAAGTTGTAAATATAATCCATAAAGGAAGGATGGATGAGTAACAAACGGGCAAATCTGTTTGAGCATCACACATTCACTGGCTATAGAATTATTTGTACCTAAAAATAGCAAAACTCTTCCCTATTCACATGGATTACCATATCCTTCTTCAAAATCTCATCCTTATAAGCCAATCTACATACTCTTCAATCCAAATTTTCTAATCAAATCTTTTATTTGAACAAAAGATGGCTGATGATCCACAGGAAGTAGCTCAACTCGAGCGAATATTCAAGCGATTTGATGCAAATGGCGATGGCAAAATCTCATCCTCGGAGCTTGGAGAAACTCTGAAGACACTGGGATCAATCACTCCCGATGAAATTCAGCGTATGATGGCTGAAATTGATACCGATGGTGATGGTTTCATTTCATACGAGGAATTTGCAGATTTTGCAAGGGCTAATAGGGGTTTAGTCAAAGATGTCGCCAAGATATTCTAACTTTGTTTCAGTAAATTTCATCTGTACGTTCATTTATTTTTCAATTTCAATTCGAGTATTCTGTCCTTGTTCACGTGGCTCTTTTTTAAGCAGATTCTTGCCACCTTATCCATATGGTAGTTTTCAACAGTAGTCTTTAATTAGCACCTAATGCCTAGTTTGTGGTGCAAAAGTTGTCCTTTCAGAATCAATTCTTTTCTTAATCACCAAACTTAAAAGGGATTGCATATCTCCTTCCATCTCAAAACATGTGCAACCAGCACGAGGCTTGATAAGGATTAGCCAACGTTGTACAGGGATTGAACGAATCAGAATGTGTGAAATGATAACACTTTTAGCTGTTGCCTTCTTTTTCACAATGTTCTAAACTCAGCTCGTATATTGCTTTGATAGACAAGCGGCCCAACCCTTAGAACACAATATCCGTCTCTCCCATTGTCAAGGTTACATATGTACAGAGTCGAGTGGTTTCTTGATCCTCAGCTCGTACTTGTGGATTCAATTTGTGACCATTGGTTCCAAAACCATCCAAACCATTGTAAATGATCTTTCATTAATGACTTCAAAATTGTCTTGCAGCAACTGCACATGACACCATTAGAGTATTTCAAGAACAATGAAAAATGCACATGGCCAGCATAAAAATATGGAGCCTAATATACATCCCAGCTCAGAATTGTCAAACTAATTTCTCAAATTATTGCATCTGCAGTTTATAGACTTATTAAAGAAATCATACCATCCTCTGCTTCCTTGAGCACAAACGAGAAGATGCAGATCTATACAAACAAAATAGTCATGAGACTAACAATTATTATATATACAAGTTCAAACTTGTTGGTTCTAAGCCTAAGAACTCCCTATTTTCAATACACAAAGGAGTTGAAAACACAAAAAAAAAAAAAAAAAATCTTGGATTTTAGACGTAAGCGTTTCACCAGCAGTGAAGGTGATCATCATCCTCAAACTCGACTTCTTGCATGGCCAATGCAAAGTGACTCTTCATTTCACTCCTCGTGCGTTGCAACTGAGGGCAACAATCAATACTGTTACCCAGCAAAATAGACTTGTTTCGTCTTAAGCAATTGGGATATTTTCCTCTCAGTGTTGCAATGATGTCGTCCATGTTAGGCCTACGTGATTCATCACTGTTTATGCAGGCGCTTGCTGCTTGAATCATACGAGCAATCTGATTTGAGTTCTTTTCAGTGAATTTCAGCTGTGGATCAAGCAATTTTTCAACGGCTCCTTGCTGGAGTAATGGTTTTGCCTGAAAAGATGAAGCCAGATTATTCACCTTTAAGATACAATTTTTACATAAATGAACACCATGAAATTTGGTTACATAGCGAAATTGGAGGCAAATTAGGCAGAAATAAAAGCAATGACATACCCACAAAACTAAATTTTCTTCTCCTGATCCTCTCTTCGACTCGATTGGCTTCCGGCCAGTTATTAGTTCCAAGAGGACAACGCCTAAGGCAAAAACATCTGTTTTATCAGACACTTTCCCGTGCTGGAAATATTCAGGAGCCAAGTACCTGTTCCCAAGATTTATTGAGCACGAAAATTAATTTATTCTCAGTAAGAAACATCAAAACTAATATTATGCTTCTTCTACAGAAGTTTTTGATTGAGCACATACCCAAATGTGCCTTTGACAGTCTTGCAAAGGAATGGCACTGAAGGTGCAGGAGTCCATGTAGCCAATCCAAAATCACATAACTGCATATGTGATTATATGAATTTAATTACTGCTTACTATTGGACATAATAAACCTAATATCCCCAAGTAGTTCCACCTAATATGGTCAAAAATCACATTTGAAACTTAAAATATTGTACAAGAAAATGAAGTTGCAACTCACCTTGGGTGACTTCTTGGAAGAAATAAGGATGTTTGAGGGCTTAATGTCCCTATGAACAATGCATCTTTCTGTTCCATTATGTAAATACCCAACTGCCTCTGCAATCCCCATGGCGACCTTATACCTAGCTGACCACGGAAGTGCTGGACGACCCTTCACTCCCACCTTCTTCTCTGTACACGATCAATGCACCGCAAAGCACTCAATATTTTCATTTTCATAACAAATAAAACTACACTCTTAAATGAAGAAAGATCAGGAAATACGAAATGATACCGTGTAAATATCGCTCTAAGCTTCCACCGGAAACATACTTGTAGACTAAAAACAAGCCCTCCTCAGCATCAATACAAAATCCCACAAGAGGAACAATGTACTGGTTATGCAAACTACTAGCAATCATCAATTCCCTACAAAATGCCTTCGAACACTCCTTATCTTCCTTATCCAATCGCTTAATTGCCACTGCAGTTCTCAGAAATCCCACTCTTCCTCTAAATACACAACTCAAAGCCCCTCTCCCCAAGACTCTACCTATTCTTTTTCACAAAAAAAAATTAGTATTTTTAAAAATGAAAAACAAAAAAGAAAAGAAAAGAAAAGAAAACGAAGATCAACCGACAGAGGATCGAGAAATTTGAAGGAAACTTGATTCAGTACCTTTTGAGAAACATCTAGTGGCAGATAGGATTTCTGAATAGCTGAATCTAATCAAAGAGTGTGCCACTGGAGATATACTTCTCTCCAGTGACTCAATTCTTCTCCATTTCAACTCTCTAGACTTGGAATCAGAGAGCAATCCATTATCCAAATTCACCATTAAAACAGTGGTGGAAGAACAACTGTTGTTTACATTCATTGACTCAAGTTCCACCTGAGAGCAGAAACTAAACCTGAAAGAGGAGTGCACTGAGTGTGGTTCCTCTGAACCGCATCCACCAGATTCTGCGAGCAACCAAGCCTTATTGTGCTCCAAAATGTTTCCCTCACAATATCCCTCAACCATCTTTTCCTCGCCGGAGCTCCGGCGCCGGCGAGGTGAAATCAGACAAGCTAAACCAAAATCCCAGATCATTTTGTACAGAAAAGACTTGAATTTTACCTCAGAATCATCAGTTTCATAGGTTCCACAGTACTCATGATCCGCAGTAGTGCCCAAAATTTGTGATTTTGAGGGGAATGAGGTATGCAGAGGCTCTATGGAGTTACTGAAACTAATTCTTGAAAAACCCATTTCGATTGTAACAATGGATCTCGAAACGCAAACGCACTGAAATCCAGGAATCAGAAAGCAATGAAAAAGGGACAAAGAAAAAAAGTTCTGCCGCAGCTTTGCTTCAAAGGAGAGGAGAGAATTTACTCCTCAAGAGAGAAAAAAAGAGGAAGTCATAGACAATGGGTGTGAATTATATGAATTAATAAACAGATTCATATATATAAAAAAAAAAATTATGGGATTGTGTAAAGTGGGGAGGATTATAGTAATGTGAGAAGGTGAGAGATGGTCCCAAGAACCAAAAGAAGACCAACCCCGATTAATGAATGGGATGATATAGTCTCTGTAGTTAATAGGCATAAAACTAAGAACAAGACCAGTGTGTGTGTGGAGAGAGGGAGAGAGGGAGAGAGAGAGAGAGAGAGATTCTTGATGTTTATGGTGAAGAAGACAAGAACCACAAAGTAAGTTTCATGCATACGAATTTAGGTGCAAATAATTTGAAAGTAGGAAGGACTAAGGGGGAAAGGGGATGCTTGTGAATTATGTATAGATTGGTTGCATTTAATTAAGTTCTGATAATTTGAACTTAATTATATATGGGACCATTAATAATTGTTTAGGGAAAGGGGAAGTTTGGGTGTTAACGAGGTANATGCTTGTGAATTATGTATAGATTGGTTGCATTTAATTAAGTTCTGATAATTTGAACTTAATTATATATGGGACCATTAATAATTGTTTAGGGAAAGGGGAAGTTTGGGTGTTAACGAGGTATTTATTTAATTAATGAATATTTAAATAATACACAAAAAATCAGAGAAGAAGGATTCAATACATAGTTTGGTGACCACCCAATTCCATTACTTCTCTGTCCTAACAACCACACTTGACAGTCGTGACGGGATCTCCTTGTCTTTCGTTAACCTACATTTGTGCATCGGCCCGCCCTGGAACGGTCGTGCCATTCATCGAGTTGTCTTTATAAGTAAATTTTCCCAAATTCAACTGTAGATACTCGTTGTTCACCTATACAATTTAAACAAGTTTTTTATAAAAATAAAGAAGTAACGTATGAGCCATCCAAAATTAGACTGTGCCTACTGAGTTAAGTCATCTAATCGCGAAGAGTCCTGTGTAAACTGTTTATGTATTCTTGTGGGTAATAGAGATTTTAAAGGGTTTGCTCGAGATGTATCACTACTGCATTTAATGCCTTCCCAAACTACCAAACAATTGAAGTCCGTCATTATTCACTTGAATAATGGTGTCTTTAGTAGGAAATTTTAACAACCGACCTCATTTCAAAGGTTACAAATAACCCATAATTTGGGTTTTGTAGTTTGTTGGGACTCTTAGAAATTGAAAGCTGGAATAGTCGTTTGTGAATTGTAGGAACGTATTAGATACATCGTCAATTTTCAAGATAGAATCTCACTATAATTGCACAATCAGTATTCAACAATAAAAGAAAATGTCAAGAGCTATGTTAAATTTTTACAAGCCATAGAATCTTACATTTAAGGTTTTGACACATGAAGGTCACACTCACTAATCATACCACTTCTACTTTTATTAGTAGAAGGCTTAAGGCTCGATTCATTACAAAAATATTTGATAATAATCAAAACCCATTTCAATGATTTTATAAACATTTGATCAACATCTCACTAAAATATCGGAATGTCTCCAACCATTGCACATTTCATTTTTCAAATGGCTGAACAGCTTGACGTATACACTTGTGCAAATTGAATCATTAATTCCAAACGTACATAACATGGTCGTAAAAATTAATCTCGTTTCTCTCTAACTTGTCGTGTAAAAATTAATCTCATCTCTCTGATCTTAAAATAAGAAGAGTCCCACGTGGAACGATGACAAAGAATGGGCAGTTTTGCATGATTTGCCAGTTGCCCACCTAATTACTACTAATTAATTATTTGCTAAAATTAATTAAAATTGTCTGTTGGCAAATATTGTGATTTTCTGTTTTGGACAGCAATGCTCCTCATGTTTCGTTTTCATGGCTCACCTAATGACATAACACCTTCTTTAATTATTTATTTAATAAATTGTAATACTAGGTTGTTTACTCAACTAATGTTTTAAGTTGTTTAAAAATTTCGCCTAATCACTTAAGCTAGCATTAATTCATCTTATTAAAATCGACAACACTTAATAAAAAAAAGCCAATTTAATTATTTAGGCCTGCTCGGGAGTTTCGACATACCGGTTATGAACGTTGTTTAAAGTACCGATTTCGAACATTTATGAACAGATCGATTTTCAGTGATGTTAGTAGTATTTTTTTTTTTTTAAAACCGTCCAATCTGTGTTTGAAAGTTTATTATTTACTGGTTCTGAAAGTTTTTTAAAAAAATAAAATTACATATATATCCTTTAGTAAAATTTTTAGTTTATTGTTTCTTATATGGAATTTTTTTTTTATCATAAGTGATTTAATAAACAAATTTTTTTACATAAAAGTGAATTTTTACTTATAATAATTTTTAAATTATTATGTTATTTTTTCTTATCTTATAAGTAATATTTTACTTATAAGTGTTTTTTTAATTATAATGTAATTTTTCTTCTTAAACATAATTTTTTAGTTAATATATTTTTATTTACAAGTTTATTTTGAAAAAAATATGTTGTTCGAGAATAATTATTTATAAATGAGTAAAATTAGAAGAGAATATGATAAACGGCCAAAACTAGTCGATTTGATGGGTTGAGAGAATCGGTTAAAATTGCACTACACCATTTTTGTGTAGTTTTTAAATTGTCCGAAATTGGTGTACAAAAAAACTAGCAAGTACTGATTTTTCCAACATCTCATAAACGATGTCACTCAAAACCAGTCAAAATCGGTGGGAACAAAAAAAAAGAAAGAAAAAAGAAAAACTCTCAAGCAAGCCCTTGGGGAGCAACTGAACATTATTAAAAACTTTTAACGTTGAGATTACACATATATATTCCAATTATTATTATTATTATTATTACATAAATAAAAATTAATATAGATCCTTTGACTTCATGACCAATAAATCAACCCTACAATATATTCCTTCTGCCTCTGCTCTTGGGGGACATAAAAACACATACACATTACATTCATTATGGTCCGATAAAACCTCATTTTCTGGTGGGTCGGGTTTGAATCGAGCCAGTGATGTTCCTATTTTTATTTTTTCTTATTGTTACTCTATTAGAAAAGTTTAAAAGAAAGAAAGACGGATGATCATTATTTCTTAATAATTGAAAACTGGAAAGTAGTAAGCTTGGCCTCGAGGAAATAATGAAAGAACAGAAACTGTTTTGTAAATAAAGAAAAACGTTACAATTTTAGATGTAACCAACTTGCTTAAATCCTTAATTACTCGCTTAAATTTAGAAAAAGAGTAATGGTATTCATTCTCAGTGTGATTACAAACACAGTCTAGGTGATTCTAAGTGATAGGTTAAATGATAAATGACTTATTTAATTTCACATATCATTTAATGTCACATTAACGTCACATAAACTGTGTTTCTAACCCCGATGAAGATATATAGCATTACTCTTCAGAAAAATGTACAGGGGACTCACAAAATATCTGTAGACTGTACTTGTATGAGTATGATGTAGAAATTTGAAACTTATCCACATTTGATGCTACAGGATTATTTGATAAGGACCACAAAGTCAATTATTCAATTATAAATGTATTATGAAAAATTGAGGAAAATAATAGGCAATCGACTTTTTCCCCCCTTAATAACATTATTTTGTAGCACTGTGTTTGAGGTGGCAAATGGGTCGAAACACTTTTGGGCTGACTCCGTCCCGAATTTGTCTATGGGCAGCAGGCAGCTTGAGCTCATTGCTATCTTGTTTTATAACTTTTTTTTGGATTAATCTTTTGAAAAATACAAAGTAGATCATGGATTCGTGGACGACTTGGCTCGGCTATGAGGCTCATGAACAAAAGACTGAACCAAGGATAGTTTGTGGATATGAGCTACGTTGGGCTCGACTTATCCATAGAGCCAAGTTGAGAATGTGTGTCCAAGAGTCGAGCCTGCTTGAATCGGTCCATTGCCATCCCATGGACACTATAAATGTGCACAATAATTCTTCAAAGGGCCCATGGACTTACTATATATGTGGTCCAAAAAAATATCTTGTTACATGTACATCAAAATTTTTATAATGTATTATATAATGTCACATGACATTTTATCATTTGTCAATTTAAAACACAATCAACTTTTTCATCCGATATTTTCCCTCCATATCATATTATATAATTTATTATGTACATTTTTTTTTTATGTATAAGTAGCAAAATCCAAAATAAAAGTAAGATATTCCAAGAACAACACTATTTGTACAATGATTTTTGAAAATGTTGTTGACAATGTTTCATTTGTCAAAAAATGTTGATTAGAAAGATAAATTATTCTTTAAAATGTCAAATAATAATATGTCTCGTGATATGTTATCAATAATATTGTAAAAAACAATTATACACCAAGCATGATTATTCATTCCGATGCATGGCCTGGGAATCACATGGAGATCCATGTCTATTTTGATATTTTCGCTACTGTCCTCGTGCACATGGGAGTAGGGGACTGTAATGAAACCAGATTCTTGATCACGTGGTTTGATGCGTTTCCCTAATATGATCACAATCTAAAGGCACCATGTCAGAAGCAGAGAATCATTTTGAATGTTGACTTTTTCCTTTTTTAGGGGGGTAAAAGCTGCTCAAACAATTTTGGGCCTGTATGCTGGTTTGGGGTTTTTGTTTTTTCCCCCCGAAAAAAGAAAAAGTTAAAAGTATGTTTGGTAGAGATTAAAATCGAATTAAAATTGAAAAATTAGACGTTATTATTGACTTTTATTAGACGAGTGAGATCCAATAACGACTATATTTTCAATTTTAATTGGATTAAAATTAGTACCAAACAACCTCTAATTATAGAAATCAGATATTTTTGCTTTCTTATAAAAATTTCAAAAAAATAAAATCGGATAACGTGGAGGTTCGATACGTCCTACGACCCCCCGACTCTGCCTCTATGGGTATCTGCAATTCTTATGAAAATTGTACAATATACAATTTAATTATAACAAAAAAAAACCAGACTAAGTTATACAATTAGATTTGAAGAGTCACATGAAAACAAAAAATGATTCGTTTATTGAGAGAGACTACTTTCTCTCTCCCTTTCTTTAATAATTTATAAATGTGACACGTATCATGTAATGTGGGCGTGCCG
>CAIGRR010403977.1:0-14019 GCA_903798365.1 Fraxinus sp. 1973-6204
AATGTATCACTACTAGAACTTCTCTTATAAATCATCTTGGTAGTTGTGCATTCATTTCACAAATTGAACCTAAAAACTTTTAAAAAGTCAAGTTTGATGAATTTTGGATACTAGCAATACAAAAAAAAAAAAAAAAAAAAAAAAATTGATTTAATCATGTTTGGAATTTAGTTGCTAGACCAAATAATCAAACCATGATTGGTACAAAATGGGTTTTTAGAAATAATCGAGATGAAAATATGATAATTGTGCATAACAAGGCTAGATTGGTGGCTCAAAGTTACAATCAAGAAGAAGGCATTGATTATGAGGAAAACATTGCACCGGTTGCTAGATTAGAATCCATTCGCATGCTTTTTGTTTTTGCTTGTCATAAAAATCTCACTCTTTATCAAAAGGATGTCAAAAGTGTATTTTTAGATTGTTTCATTTAAGAAGAAGTTTTTGTTGAACAACCTCCCGATTTTAAAGGTCATAAAAATCCGGATTATGTTTTCAAACTTCGTAAAGCTCTTTATGATCTAAAATAAGCTCCAAGAGCTTGGAACGAATGATTGAGTAAGTTTCTTATTTCAAATGGTTTTAGGACTTTGGTATCCTAAGGGCACTCACATTGATCTACTTAGCTATTCGGATGCCGATTGGGCTGGATGCACAATTGATCGTATATGTACTAGCAAAACATGTCACTCTTTAGGATTTGCACTTGTATCATGGCTTAACAAGAAATAAAACTCCGTTTATTTATCTACCGCCGAAGTCGAATATATCTCGGCCGCTAGTTGTTGTGCACAAGTTCTATGGATAAAACAAACTCTTAGTAATTATCACTTATCCTTTGACCATACCCACATCATGTGTGAGAACACTAGTACGATTAACTTATCTAAAAATCATATTTCGCACTCTAGGACGAAACATATTGAAATTCGACATCACTTCCTTGGAGACCATGCTAAAAAGGTGATATTGTGCTAGAATTTATAAACACGAAAATTCAATTGGCTAATATATTCACAAAACCTCTAGCTCATGATCAATTCTCACATCTTAGAAGAGGTTTAAGCATAGTTGATGAAAATGAAGTATATGATTGAAATTACGTGATCTTATATGTGTCTATTTTTTTCATGTGCATCATATTCCATTTAAAAAAAGAATTATCCAACGAGAAACATGACGTCCGGATCAAATTGGATCGTCTGAACTAGCGTCCGGAAACCGGATGTCCGGACCAGCGTTTGGGAGATTTAAAATCGTGAACAATCGCCATTCTCCCTCATTTCTTCATCCTTTTTTCTCCATTCCTCTCCCTAAATCTCTTCCCCATAACTCAATTTCTGACCTCAAAACATCTATTATGCCTTCATTTCACAAAACCCATCACTTTTACATCTCTATTTTTCAAATATTTCACTTCTCATCTTTAAAATTTATTTTTCACCCAAATTTTCGAACCCTAGACTTTCCACACACACACCCTTCAATTTTCATCCCTGGCAAGCTTTAGATGGATGAGAAAAAGGCTCAAAAGTATGGTGAGGCACACTTCAGCTTCTAGGAACTTTTTGAAAATATGGGATGGATTTCAATTGTAACACTAGAAGAGCATGTATACTCGCGTCTCATGAAAGAATTTTACCAAAGTATGATGGTTTCACGCACCAGTGACATTTCATGTGTAATTAAAAACAAACATGTTGTTATAATCAAAGCCATCATTCGTGATATTTGGAAGTTGAAGTATGTGAAACACAAATTTTTCTACACAAGGCACATCCCACACTTGATGGCTACAACCCTACCGAGATTTGTCGTTAGCCATGTCAACGAATTGAGTTAAGCCACCAGCTGAAACTCGAAGCTCGAGCTCAGCTCGAGCAAAACAGGGTTGAGCTTTTTTGGCTTGAGTCGAGCGAAAGGTCGACCAAAAAAATGAGGCTCACCCTAAGCCTTAGCGGGCCGAGCTGGCTCGACTTTTTTTATATTAACTTTTGGCTACCTGTAGGCAGTTGTAGCTTGCCTGCAAAGTGCAGGCAGCTATTGTAGCTACCTTTTAAATTATTATTTTTACAACGGACAGGCTCGTGCGAACCGTTCAGCTCGAGCACAAGCCGGGCTCGACTGGGGGCTTTTCCGAGCCAAGCCGACGAGCTTTTTTGCTATCCTTACTTGTCTTCGAGTCATCGGGAAAATTTCTGAAAATGTCACCAAAGTAAGTGCACACCATTTGTCTCTTCCATGCAAAGTTTTACAAAACATAATTGCAAATGTTATTCTACCCCGAAATGGTCATCAGGATGAAGCGAGTTCATTTGATCTCTTCCTTCTTGATTCATTTCTTGTCGGTAGGAAATTTAATTTCTCAACCATTGCATTAGGACTCATTAAACTTGTCCATTCGTCACGAAATGTTAAGGCTTTACCATATGGTATGCTTCTCACAAAAATTTTCAAACACTTTCACGCTCATTAGATGATGAAACATATGTCCAACTTAAACCCACCAATACCATCAACATTCAAACCCTTAAACGAATGAAAATAGCAAAAGAACATGGTCAATGGGTGGCACACACAAAAGGGTTCAACCCCACCTCAGGTCTATCAAAACTACCTTTTGAAGGTGATGAGGATGACGATACTGATATACCGCAAGTTCCACTCCCTCCTCAAGATACTCCTACCTCTAGTGCTCGTTCTTCGTCCCGTGGTTTCACATTTATCTAGGATCACTACAGTCTTCTCAATAGCCGTATTGATTCTCTTACATCTTCTGTTGATGGGCTTGAAGGAATGCTTCGAGAGTTGTAGGTACATCAAGACGCCATACGAGCTCAACAAGATGCTATCCAAGCACAACATATGGACATGCAAGTTTAGCATAATGCCTTCTACGCCCACGTCTATGCCTTGTTTCCTCCACCACTTCCTCTGGAGTCCTAGTCCTAGTTCGATCTCACAGTATCATGAATATTATCTTTATTTGCTTTACTATGAATATTTTCTCCCATTTAGCTTCATGTTAACACTTTTTTTTTCTACATATTGAATATTTTAGTGTGAATCTTCTTTGCCATGTTGCTATTTCTCTTTGGTCTCCTTATCTTATGTTTTGCTTTCTCTACTTCATATTCTTTTTGCTTATACCAAAAGGGGGAAAACATATGAATGATCATATGCATGCTTAATATGCTTATTGTGCTTAATGTGAATAAGAAAGGGGAGATTCTTGATTTACAAAACATATGGGGAAGAACATTGCAAGTGTATAAATCATATGAAATATTCTTCTTATTGCAAATCATCTATTATTTGTCATAATAAAAAAGGAGGAAATTGTTGACCTATGATCAAATCTTATGTTTTGATTATAACAAACAAACTATGTTTATCTCTATTTTTAATCTTCAAAATGTTACATGTTGTTGACTTAATCAAATTGGAGACAAAACTATTGGACGAAAAGTTGTCGATCAAGAAAGTTCAAGATGAAAATCAATCGAGTACTCATGAAGACAAATATTGCGTCATTTCAAAATCAAGCAGCAAATCGAGAATGTCAACCAAGATGGTAGTGTAACATGATAAAATAAAATTAGAATACTAAACGATTGTTTTGATAAAAAATATATAGATAAATACGAGCATAATTGACTTTTCCATTTATTAGGAGAAATAAATCAAAGTTATCCTATANTGGTAGTGTAACATGATAAAATAAAATTAGAATACTAAACGATTGTTTTGATAAAAGATATATAGATAAATACGAGCATAATTGACTTTTCCATTTATTAGGAGAAATAAATCAAAGTTATCCTATATTAGGAATAGAGAACCTTGATTTAACTAAAGAGTGGATGAAATATATTTATGTCTTTTTATTAGAGAATGTCAACCAAGATAGTAGTGTAGCATGATTGTTGATAAAATAAGACATAAAAGATGGCTAAAGTTGTATGAAATATTGAATATTTATAAAGTCAATATAGAACATATAGACAAGAAAAATAATATTTTGATAGATAATTTAACTCGACAAGTTATTAATTTTCTAACTAATTGATTTCATACAAACATACTAATATTTTGGTTCCTAAATTTTCTCTATGATATCATTTTGCTCCTACTATTATTAATCCAAAATGAGTTTGTTGAAAAAATTTGTTAACAATTTTTTTATAAGATTCTTTTTCTATTAAATCTAAAGATATAAATTGATCTTTATGTGTATAGGAATTTTTTTTTTTACCATAATATTAATATATTAAGGATTTGATAAATATATTTCCCTTTTTATATATGTCTAAATCTTTTACTAATTTTAATTTATTTTGTCTAAAAGTTTCTATATGTTCTTCTATATCTATTAAAGATTCTAATCTTATTTCGAATTTCATTTTTCTACGTAATGTCCTTAGTAAAGGATTATCTACTAGTCTATTACTACTACCTACAATTTATTTTCCTTTATTCATTACGTATAAATCCACTTAGTCTTTTTAGAAAAAACGAAAAGTAATATATTATTAAAATAATCGAATTATAGTAATGTTAGAATCATTCAAAAAATGATTCTTATTCGATGTGATTTTAAAAAATTATTATTATTATTATATTCTATCAAATTTCAGTCACAAATTATAATCAAGTTTCTTTAGAAATATGTAGTTAATTTATAAAAAATTCATTTCTCAAAACACGATTTTTTCATTTAAAAAAAAAAAGAAAAAAAAATGAATTGACCTACGTGTATGTGGCGCCGTATGTGCTTGACCCGTTACACTACGAGGGCTCGAGCAGCCCTCTCATGAAGTCATGGAATCAGCGAAGCCCATTGGGTCCATAGGGCTAGCCCGTCCCGTCCCGATTCTTTGTCACCATACGTTAGTAGGAGTGATCTCTGGGGAAATTTTCCCTTCAATTTTAATTGAAAAATCAAATCCAATCGGCCAATCCTCTTGAAATTTAAAGATTATTTATTTATTTATTTTGTCAATTTGGATGGATAATTGCCGTTCATATTCACATTCATAGTTCTGCGCCACTCAGTTATCCCATCTCCCGCATAAAACAAATAAAAATCCATTTCTCTTCGAGATAGTAGCAATGGCCGCGTTTTCACCATGCAGAGATATCACTATTTTATGCAAAAGTGGAGCAGTTTCTTTGGTGGGCTCATCGACTTTTCCTTTGCAGGAACCAAGACTGAGGCCTGCTAAGTGTTTGATAAAAGGTCAGTTAGCTGTTTTCATGATAACACTCTTCATTTGGTTGTACAAGTATTTGATTGTTGCTACCGTAACATACTTGTGGTGTCGTGAAGTTGTTTTTATTCAAACTTAATTGTGGACTTATTGATAGATTTGAGACCTTTGATAGGATTGCCATTTGTTTTGTTCGTTTGCGCTTTTTTTTTTTTTTTTTTTTTTAGGAAAACAATAACCCAATATACAACAGATTGTTGTTTTGGGAAAAAAATTAATTGATTCCTTGGATGATCACTGTTGTGTACGTGTAGATGAATGGAAAAAGTTTTAAAACAGATTAAATGTTTAACAAGATGCACTTTAATCTATTTAAAATTATAAAGAGATGTCATAATCATTTGCAGTTTCTACACCTCATATAATTTTACTAAGAGTGTTTGATTGGCATGGAAAATATCCCCTAAAAAGATAATGTTTTCCTTGTTTTGAGGAAACAAATCCTACTCCCCAAGAAAATGTTTTATTTAAAAATAACGAAAACTAGGCATACTTTCAAAAGTTGAAAAATATTTTTAATGGAAAAATAGCAATCAAACACTCCAAAGTAGAAATTTGGGTGAAAAACACATTTTTCATAGAAAATAAATGCAATCAAACGCGGGAGATACCGTCTGTGATCCATGGATCTCTCTCTCTTAGAGTATGAACCACGCCTTTGCTATCGCAAGAATATATCAATCGAAGAGCTATGGCTCGCCCTAATAAAACATGTGATTACAGTGAAAAGGAGCAAAAGTGTTCTGACTCGCTCTTTGAGAAATTTTTAATTCATGAACACATCGATACTCAACTATATCCATCTTTTCTTGTTTCTGGATGTCCTCAATTCTTTGATTGGCATCAAACTGAACTAAAGTTGATTCTGACAAAATAAGTTTTGAAAATTCAAGGAANCATCGATACTCAACTATATCCATCTTTTCTTGTTTCTGGATGTCCTCAATTCTTTGATTGGCATCAAACTGAACTAAAGTTGATTCTGACAAAATAAGTTTTGAAAATTCAAGGAAAGATTTCCTAATATGCTTTATAAAGTTTGTTAGTGAATTATATGAAGTTTGTTTTCTCCCTTGATAATACTATATTACTTGTTGAAGACGATTCATATTATATTCTTGGATAGATAATAGGTGCAGAGCATAGAGCAACATAAGGTTTACTGAATTGGTAATTACATGGTGGATCTAATATGTCTGAGATAGACTGCTAAATAGTAGCAGCAAGGCTACATTCAAATATGCCGCCACCCCACAAAAGCTTTCTTCTTTTTTCTGTTATTCCTAACCCTTTAACCCTGTTTGGTAGAGATTAAAATCTAGACTTTAATTTAAGTCAAAATCAACAATTAATTTTAATCACGTATTTCATCGGACCCACAAATTTCCAACCACACATTTCATCAACTTTTACCAAAATCTACTGAAATCTATTGTAATCCCCCACCAAACAGGGGAAGAGTAACTCAGAGTTTCTTTTAAAAATTAATTCAGCCTGCATGTGAGTGGCATGTTCAAGACTAAGTTTAGATAACTAATGGGTACATTCTCTTATTACTTAAGCTATTAGATTAAGTGGTTCAATGCATAAATGATTTCCTAAGAACGTGTCATTATTGAAAGAAAAAAAATCAGAATATTAGCAAGGGAAGATCTGAATGCGATAGATTAATTCAGCGTTCTTTTAACAATACAAGTCTATGGAGCCTTATCGTCAGTTTGTTAGGACAAAATGCTGTTTTATTTCTCTGCTTACCACACCCATAACTTCTGATGGTGTTCCATGAGCACTCTTTTCTGTTGGATCACTGAATACCCTGCTTCAACCGAATGCATGAGGCTACATGATGGCCTGGTTTTATACATTCATAAAAGACTCCTATCTTCCTTTCCTTTGGCAGTTTCCATCTGCATGTAATCTTTGACACTTGACAAACTAAGCCCCTTCAGTTTGCTGCTCTGTACCTCAATTTTTCTGAAATTTCCTTCCTTTGCCTACTTGCTAAGAACCTGGTTATCTGGAAGTCTCTTATCTTTTCTCCTTAGGCAGCTTATCTCTCAATTGAAGCTCAATTTAATTGCCTTATTTCAATAAGTCATATGTTGTATTGACGATAATATCTGAGCAGAAGCATCCACATCTCACTACCAATCCTTCTGTGAATTTATTTGTCTTCTGTGTATTAAATAATAAGGAACAAATCATCATTATGATGGAAACTTGACTTGGTGCTGTGCTACAGTCATATCCAATGTAGCCCTTGATCTTAGTTAAGAAACTCCATCTTTTCACACATTATCTGGATAAAACCTGTTATGGAACTGATCTTGAACTAATCCACGTTGGTTGAATCTTTTATTCCTTGACCATGCTCCACCATGCTATGGCTACCCCTTCAGCTCAAAAGTCCCATATGAGATCCTCTACTATCCGAGAAAAGAAGCCCTGCGACAACGGTCACTGGTTAACAACAGTCACTGGTTAACTAAGTCTAGTTAACACCATTAGTTGATAGTGCAGCATTCATAGAGCTGCTTGACATTGAGAACAGACTTTATTCGACTTGAACATATCAGGTCAGGATTTAAGAATCACTTATTTTGGATGGGTAGTTATACTCTCTCTCTCTCTCTCTCCACGCCCATTTTATTAGTGATATTCTATTGATGAAGTAGCAAAAGGTGAAAATCCACATAAACGAGAGAAGCAGAAAAAAAACCAGAAGATAAAATGTCTAAGCAAAGTCCTCAACAGGATCTTAAGCTAGAATCAAGAATTCATAACCTGATGATCTTGGTACTGTGAATGTTAAGAGATTAAATGTGATAGTAGAAGTGAACTATTTAAAATGTATTCTATCATGGCCTGACATTTGAGATAGGTGAAGAAAACTATGAGAGACCATAATGCAACATTGAAACTCATACCGGTACTCAATTGTGTTGGAACTTCAATCAACTCTACATGTTACATCCTGGCTGATATGTATTTGTTTCAATGTAGGATGAAGAGTATTAGAAGCCTGTTCATACTAACGAGTAACGGCTGCTCTCTCTTTTGTTCAAATTTTCAAATCATTAAATCGCTGTCATTAACTTTTGTACACAAACAAGATGATTTTATTGTTCTGTTACTGCTTCACTAGCTTATAGAAACCAAATACTTCTGCATTTTCTTAATTTTAGAGCACCATGCAAAGTGTACAAATTGCACATGTGATAAACTTGGCTTAATCAATTAACAGTTTCATTATATAACCTGTATGATCACTTAAGATGCTGTGAGAAAATAGATGGTTGATCTTTATACAGAATAAACTAAATCTGTTACACTTGATTTCTTAAAACTACCAGGTCAGGCAGAGAGGTGAGCAATTATAGATAACAGACCTGCGACATCAGAGCTCAAAAGGCTTAAAACTTACTATCTAATTTTACAATAACTGAAAAATTGTCCACTGGCCATGATACTGGAGGAACGGTGTTAGCAATTTACAAATTCATAACATATTTTATCAATGAAAACAAATCAATGCAGAGTTCTACTTTATCTTATTCTCTTATTCATGAAGTCAATGTAACAAGTTGTTCATGTATGCAATTTCTAATGTTGTGTGCTGGGATATATGTATAAACTGAGTATTTGACGTTTAAGGCAGTGTCTTCTTGCTTTTCTCTCTCTCGTCCAGTCCAAATGATGGATCTTTTGTTTTAATTCTAATCACAGAAAGGATTATTTCGCAAAGTTTTTTCTCTAGAGGAGCATCCCTTTTTCCAAAGAAAACATCTTGTGGATTAATATTTAAGAAAATACCTTCTACAATTCCCAGATGCAGTGACGCCTCTAACTCGAATGGTGATAAAGAAGAATCCTCAGACCAGCAGAAGGCATGTATAGACAACTACTGCTGAAAGATATAGCTGTAGTTTATCTTGTGTCCTGGGAATTTGAAGTCTATTTATATTGTTAAAAATAAAAATAGAGTTTTAATTTGATATATTATTTCTTAATTGCCCATTATACTTGTTGCATAACAGCGTTTTCTCCCTGCAGTACCTTCTGCCGTACAATTACTAGAGGTTTTTGCTCCCAAAGGTTCTGGAAAAATGCCTAAACATTGATGAAATCGGCAGCTCAATGAAGTGTAGTAAAAACTTAATGAAATGATAACTCGCAAACGTTGTCTAATTGGATCATTATCTGAATTTGCAATGATCTAGCTACGAAGTCATTATCATGGGTTTTTGTTTCAACTTCAGTTAAGTCATATTTTTAATTTTCCCCCTATCGTAGACACCTTTTGGATACACGAGAAAGGATGTTTTACTGATCGGACTTGGAGTTACTCTTGCTGGCATTGGCCTGGAAAGTGGATTGGAGGTACATCTTGTAAAGATTTTTCCTCGTATGTTTTTTCACCGAAGGTTCTTTCTTTTCTTCTGGATTCTACGTGGTCACTAATTCCTTTTGACATGTACACATGCAAACAGTATGATTGATGAAGCATCAATTGTGCATATCTGTCCAATTTGCACAAGGAATGGCTCCACCTGAGAGATACTTCAGCTCAATATTATCATCACATTCTGAACTGACTCATGTTCTTTATCTTGTGTAGTTCATTGGAGTTGATCCGTTACAAGCTGGGAATGTTGTTCAGTTAGTCCTAGTGTTGGGGCTTACAATTGGATGGATTTCTACTTATATATTCCGAGTTTCAAACAAGGAAATGACATATGCTCAACAGTTGCGCGATTACGAAGACAAAGTCATGCAGGTTATATTGTAGCCTAAAACTTTAAAACTCCAGAAGTTATTTTCTCATTAACTCGTGGTATATTTGGCTTTCTATATTCTGGAAAGTTCAGCAGAAACATCAAAAAATCATTGGGTGTTTGAAAATGTGGAATTTTTTGCAATTTCTTTACAGTAGAATAAGCATTAGATTGCCTATCTAACTGATTATACGCTGCGAATAATCAAAAAGATTGTCCTCTTATTTTTTGGACTTGTTCACATAGATTATTAGAGCTTTGGTGTTGCGTTGTCTAATTTGATGTTATTTGCATCACTTGATGTGTGCTCTTTCAGAAAACAAAAAGGAAAATCACAATAATCATTCTGTCACATGAAATTAATATTATCCTGAATTTACTTCTTTACACTTATTGAAAATAAGTCAGAAACTGATACTTTTTTAACTTTACAGAAAAGATTAGAGAGTTTGACAGAAGCAGAGTTAGTAGCATTGCTTGAACAGGTTGAGGAAGAGAAGAAATGCGTGCCTGGTGATGAGCAACAAGTCAAATAAAGAGTTTCCATATTGATGCTTTTCGAAATAGCCGAGAAAAATAGAGTCAAAAACTGTTGATGTATTAGCAGTTCTGTACAAAGTCACCATGATGTTAAAAGTATCTGACAGTGATGAGATAAATCTTGTAAAGCCTTTTCTGTTTATATAGTAATGAATGTTCAATCCCTTATTTTCTTGAATGTAATTGGCAAATTGTACTTTGGTCCTCGATGTATTGTCATCAATCTTTCACTATAATAGCTTAGCCCCTGTTTGGTGGCCTTAAAATTTTAAAAATGTAGTTTTAAATAATATTTTTTGGAGAATGTGTAATTAAAAAGTACGGCAAAATTTTGAATTTACGTGTAAAATATTGTATTATGTGAATGTGTGGTTAAAAATGAATATGAAAAATAAATTAAAGTAAATAAAATCAATCTGGGGCTTAATTAGTCCTCAACAACAGTAAGCCCTTATTTGATCCTCCATTACTTTTAAAATATATTTTTCGTCGTCTTCTTTTCAACCACAGTTTCTTCTATAAAATAATAATACAAGTAAATTCATTTTTTTTTTCAAATTTTCTAATTATACATTCTCCATCAATCTACTATTCCAAATGCATTCTTACAATAAAATGGGGCTCAAACAAGATCTAAATGTCCACATCTACATTAAATAACAATGTCATCCTCAACGTAGAAAGTCTAGCTTAATATTTCTTGGAACCAATCCAAGCTATATAAAATTGAGTTTCATAAGTTGGATATATGAGAGTCATGTAATGATTTAACATAACGAGGATTGATTGTGCAATAATAATGTTCGCTAAAGATTAATTTGCTCAATTTTAAATGTCGGAGATCAATTTACTAGTTATATAATAAAGTAGGGTGCACTTCCCATAAGCATTTTAAATTTGGGTCTAAATCCCGAATCTAATATTTAATTAATTTATTTATTTATTTTTACCTCAAAGTTGAGATGACCAAATTCCAAGATAGTTACCTGATTGGTAACTAAACTTTGCAAAAGACTTTGAAGGGATGACTAAATTTCAAAAGTTTTCTCATTAGTCACTTAACTTTACAAAATGTAATACCAACGTGAAATTTTTTGAAGTTCTTCATGATGGATGAGTTAATTTTGTAAAGTTCAATCTCTAACAGTAAAACTTTTGAAATTCAGTGACCCTCTATAAACTTTATACAAAGTTCAGTGACCAATCAGGCGATTGAACAATCTTTATGTTTTTTTAGGCTTTTTTAACTCATACCCCACAATTTTATTCTCTTTAGTATCACCAAAGTTTAAAAAAAAAATGAATGGCCTTTTATCCTAGAATAACTGACAAGGATGTCTGCTGACCTATCTAAGATTAAATAAAGAAAAAACTAAAAAACATAAAGATTGATAAATTACATTATTAGTCATTGAGCTATGCTTAAAGTTTTCAAAATGTCACTGAACTTCAAAAGTTTCCTCGTTAATCATTGAGCTTTATAAAATGTAATTCCATAAATCACTGAAAATTTTCAAAATTTTCCTCGTTAGTCACTGAGATTTACAAAGTGTAATGGGATTACATTTTGTAAAGTTCATTATGGATGAAATTACATTTTGTGAATTTCAATGATTAACGGGAAAATTTTTAAAGTTCAATGACCTCCTAAAAACCTTACACAAAGTTCAATAACCAATCATATGATTATCCGACAAATTCCTCCCACCTAACCAGGTTTTCCTTCTTAATATCACTAAAGTTTTTACTTAAGCAAGAGCATGAAGATAAATAAGTATTTGAAAGGAGAATGTATTCAATTTTTTATATCGATTTTGTTCCCAATTATGCCTATTTATAGATGGATAATTCTTTGTGTACAAAATGGGATACAAAATGGTGTTCAAAATTGCCAAATGGCGGCCCCCTATTGGGGGGCGCCTGGCCCCACATGCGCCTCCCCAATAGGGGGCCGCCATTTGACAATTTTGGACACCCTTTTGTAACCCATTTTGTACCTGTAGCACAACCCTTTATAGATTTCTAATGAGGTCACATGGATGATTAAGTCTTTTTCATTAATGACAAGTGACAACCGTTGATTGGTGAACTTTAACTGAATTCGATACCTTTTACATTTGTATTGCCACATATCATTCATTCATTGACAGTGAAGTCACGTTTCACAAGTTTATAATTCTTATTCGCGTGTGTTTCAATAAATTTTTTTCTAATGTGGAATAACCTGTGAAAATAAATAAAAATGTGTTCGTTTAGTGATTTTGCATTCGCATGCCTCATGTGCTTGTTGTTTTATGCTCAAGATCGAACATAAGGCTTCGTATAACAAATTCTTGTTGACAATAGCTTGGAGTTGAAAATGATCACATAACTTTATGGCTTAGAAAGTGTTCGCTGATAGTGGCGTGTGTTCGCACGAAGCGAGCTCAAGATAGTATCACAAATAAAGATTACAATTCTCGACAATGGTCTTTGTGAATTTAATTGATAACAAAGTCCCTAAAAGTCTGAGTCTAATCATTTATGTTAAGAGATAATTATATTTTATACACTTATTCGGGAGCCTAAAATATCGATATTTGGTAATTATTTTGACAAAATATATCCTAAATTGCTTTTGATAATTAAAACTTTATTGGTAAAAAAGAGCAAAATGAAATCAATCAAATTCCCAAGTAAATTCTTGAAGAAGTTTCCAAATCAAATGGAAACAATTGTACAATATTTCCATAAAAAACTATCTTTTCATTTATTTGGTACCGTTATTTTTTTTTTTTTTTTTGAGATGGGGAATAGGATGACGACTATTCAACATAAAAAAGACAAAGACTTTTATTTATTCGCTTGAACATCTTCGTTAAACAAAATTCAATCATACAAGAGCAAACATCCAATCAATATTTTTATATAATATATATTACTTAATATTTTCTAAAATTTAGCAAAAATATAAACAGTACAAAATCTAGGTAAAACTCAATAGTTGAACAAGGAATTGGAAGAAACAAAAGAAAATCAAGGAAAAGAGCAAAGTCCAAAGTTTGATGACCAAATTGTAAATATTCAATAGTTGATTCGGATCATAGGACGATACTTTGAAGATTGCTAGGAGACAATTGGATGAAATTTGAACTCAAAAAAGAATGGAATATGATTAAAATATTATTAAAATCAATTTTCAATCACACAAGTTATATTCCAGATTTTTAGCCAAAAATTTAGACCCATTTTTGGCATAATAAACGTCTGAATTGGAAAAACTCTACTTCTATAAAAGTTGTAGTCTCTTGAGTTAAATTTCTGAAGAACTTTGAATCGGTTCGATATCAGAAAAGAAATTTATGGCCAAAATACTAGCTAGTGTGCAGAGACCAAAAAAATTTGCGCACGAAGACAACTTTCCTTATTCGATTAAAACTCTTTTGGAAACCAAT
>CAIGRR010403988.1:0-10454 GCA_903798365.1 Fraxinus sp. 1973-6204
TTTCATTTTGTATCCTTTTAATTGGTTTTTCTTTTTTCTTCTTTTCTTGTATGAAGTAAAACAATTCCGTAAAGGCTCGGAGTTCACAAGGCTTCTTCATCGACCGGCGACAATGGAAGTAGTGCTAACCTTTTTAGTTGAACCAGAGCTCGTCCTTGTCAAGAAAAATTCACGAATACTAAAAAATGCCAAACTGATAAAAGATTCATGAAGGGAAGAGCACAAATCATGACAATGTTTGATGAAGCAAATCGCAAAAGAAGAAGATCAAGCCCGTCATCACGCATGGGCATATGTCTTCTATTGGGGACCGTGGTGCTACTTATGGGGACTTGAATGCAAAAATAAATAGATTATGGACACTTTTGCTACTTGGTGAAAGGGTTGTGAGACTAATGATGTAATTTTTCCCTTTTCGAATTACCGTTTTATAATCAAATATGTTCTTCACTCGATACTCAATTTTCCCCCATCAAACTGGTTGATTCCATCCGATTCTTGCAAATCATATGTTCTTTTCCCTCACTAGAAATAGTTACAGAAGAAAGAAAGACACCACGAAATTAATGAATTTTGGTAAATGTTGTCTACATCCTTGAGCACCACGGATCACTTCACCAACTTCAAACGAGAAATCTACAAACTTATAAGATGTAATAAAATCATTTAAAAATATCGAGAAACAAAATGGTACAAAGGGGACCCTCCAAAACGTGAGGTCTTCAATGCAAGTATAAATATATATAATGACACAATAATTTGATTGATAATGGCCAAAAAAACATCTGCCGACGCTCTTTGGCAGCAAGGCTACAGTCAGTTGAAGAGGCTAGTCTCAGTCATTAAGTAGACATGGGAGGAGGGCTGACCGCCCCACCTTAAAATCTGGCCAAGGCCGGGCTGCAGCCTTGGGACCCAAATGTCGAAAACAGGTTTAAGAACTGCCAGGTATGGGGGGCCAGTAACTATATTGGCCTGATGCCTAAATGTACTGGCACGACCCACTTGACATAGAGGCTTGTCTCGGTCAGAAATAGTCATGGAAAGCAGACTAGGCCACCCAAGCCAGGATGCAATATGTAAACGAGTTTAGGAAACTGCTAGGTCGTGCTGGCCAGCAAACATTGGACCGCATGCCTAAATATGCTGGCACGAATCACTTTATATGTATAGTTTTTCTAAGTCATGAAAACTCCCGAGAGCTTAAGCACACTATGGCGCATTTTCATTGCGCAGTGCAACACTCAATAATATACAGAACATAGAACAAAAATAGCATACATAAGCATTCTTCGAGTGTAATCACAAAGTGCATGTTTGGTACGATATCAGACAAGACTGAACCGTATAAATATGTAATAAACGAGATTCTAGTTTCTATTTCTTCTTTAATGCTTTTCATTTCTACCAAACAAGCCATATGTGTTCAAGCAGACCCCAATGATTAACATGAGACATTTATTATGAGAAGTCAACAAACATTGCAGCAAAATGCTACCTTAAACTCAACGAGATTTTGCTGCCTTAAACTCAACGAGCATCAGCAGAAGTGAATGAATCAGCAAATCCTGCTGGCTTAGCCGGGATACTCCCTTTGCTGTCTTGACTAGTACTGCATAGATCTTGTGAATCTCCTTCTTCTTGCCACCCCTTCAACATTTGAGGAAGTGGCAGCGTGATATCAATTCCTGAATATTTATCTGCTTCTTCGACCGGTTTCCATTTCTCGACCAGTTGGGAAAGAACGTTCACAGCATGTCCTATATCAGGGCGATGATTTGGCTCCCGTGCAGTGCAATGTCCAGCCAGTTCAGCAATAATGTAAATGCTTTCATATATATCTTCTTTTGCATCAATAGCACGATCAATAGAAGAAATAAGCATCTCTTTGTTAGATTTTATCTGCCAAAACCACTCAGCCAAGTATCTCTTTTCTTCGGGGCGTTGCTCATCAAGTGCCACTAATCCTGTCAAGATCTCCATCAATACTACTCCAAAGCTGAATACATCAACCTTCGTAGTAATTTTCCCCGTCACTGGAAAGAAAAACGAGTACACAAATCAACAGAGAAGTAAGAATAAAAAAGTGAAAAAAAGATTCGTAATTCATATAAGATCAGTTCCAAGAATTCCTTGAAGAATAATTTCTTACCAGCATATTCAGGTGCAAGATATCCGAAAGTTCCAGCCAACCTGGTTGCAACAGACCTCTCTCGGTCGGGAGCCAATTTCACTAATCCGAAGTCTGCAACTTTTGCCCGATAATTGTCATCAAGAAGAATGTTCGATGATTTGAGATCTCGGTGTATAAAGCTTTGGTGAGCCAAAGTGTGAAGATACTCCATTCCTCGAGCAACATCGAGAGCAATATAAAGCCTTCTCGTCCAAGATAAAGGTTCTAAATTCAGATTCTTCCAACGGAAAAGATGTCTACTCAGAGCCCCCTGAGGCATGTATTCATAAACCAAAAGCCTTTCATTTCCTTCAATGGAGTACCCCAAAAGGGATACCAGATGCCGGTGGCGGACCTTTGAAAGCACGGCAATTTCTGCCTGGAACTCGTCCAGTGCTTTGTTACTAATTGCACCAGCTTCCATTCTCTTAACTGCTATTGTCGTTCCAGATTCAAATTCTCCCCTGTAAACTGCACCAAAACCTCCACGTCCAAGCTCATTTTCTTGTGCAAAATTATTGGTCACCTCGCGAAGTGCTTGAACTGAAATGACCAGGTTTCCCGCCTCAATTGAACAAGCATCTTTTTCCAACCAATCACTAGTTCGACTATCGGTGCTGGTAGTGTTTTGAGCCTCCAAGGCTGAATTACCTGCTACTGCAATCTTCACCATATTTTTAGGATCAGATGAATCCTTAGGATGGATAACAATGCCACCAGGAACCTTTTTTGTCTCTCTTCTTTTCTTAAGGCAGTAAATAGCCAAAAGAACTGCAAGAAAGGTACCTGAAGCAGCGGCCACTGTGACCACTACTTTGGAATTTTTGGAGTTCTTGGGTTTTGCTAATGTAGAACCTCCAGAAGGAGAAGGCGGAGAATCCAAAACCGATGATGGATTGTCTGGCGGTGAGTCCATACTTGGTGAAGGACTGTTAATTGGAGAAGGAGACAGTGGCCGACCATCAGTTTGCGAAGGCGATCCCTTGGATGGATTAGCAACCATTTTTGGATTACCATCCGTGATTACCCTCACACCATCACGAAATCTAGGCAATGGTAGATTAAAATTGTTGCCACTTAAATCCATCAATCTCAACGATCTCAACAGAGTCAAATTTGCAGGAATTGTACCGTGTAGATTATTTCCACCCAAGCGGATTTCGAGTAATGAAGGCAAGTTTTCTAGTGCAGGACTAAGTGTACCATTAAGCCCGAGCTTTGGCAAATTTATGACTGAAACTTGGTGCTTCGGATTACAAGTGATCCCCCACCAGGGTCCTTGACACGGATCATTACCAGCCCATTGGGAAGCAAGTTTTGGGGGATAATTTAAATCATGAAGAAAATCTAGAAGTGCATTGACTTCAGGAGCACATTGCTCTCCTGGATCAGATTGACAGAATGAATTTGAAGCATAACTAAAATTTACTGCTTTAAACTTCGGAATTGGACCCATGAACATGTTATTGTTCAAATCCAGCGCTTGAAGATTCATATTGGCCAGGGTTGGGGGAATTAGCCCAACAAGCTGATTTCCATTGAGATTGAGATCTCTTAAAGAAGTTAAATCCCCAATATCATCCGGAATTGATCCCGTGAATTGATTTCCATGTAACCATGCTTGAGTTAGCCCAACCATAGTTCCAATTACATCAATGGAACCGGTCATCCCACCTCCATTTTGATCATTCAACCACAAAACCTGCAACATGGAATCATGAAAAGTTGACGGTATATCACCAGTCAACCCATTATACGCCAATTTCAATGAAGTAAGCGATGGCAGCATCCCAAAAAAATCAGGTATAGGTCCAACTAAATTGCATTTCGAGCAAGAAAAATTCGCCAACTGCAAAGACTCTGCTAGCTCACCAGGTATAGACCATCCTGTACTCTCATTAAAGGGGTTACTATCCAAAGCCAAAACGCGAACATTACTAAGTCCATGGAAAAAATCAGCAGGAATAGTATCAAAATCATTATTATCCAAGTACGCAAATTGCAAATTCGACAATCCACTAAAACTTGGTAATTTTCCATCGAAATGGTTCCCTTGAAGCCCAAGATTCTGCAGTTCGTCCAATTGATTAAAATTCTGAGGCAAAGGTCCCTTTAACTCGAGGCCCTGAACCTGAATCTGCGTGACTCNCCACTAAAACTTGGTAATTTTCCATCGAAATGGTTCCCTTGAAGCCCAAGATTCTGCAGTTCGTCCAATTGATTAAAATTCTGAGGCAAAGGTCCCTTTAACTCGAGGCCCTGAACCTGAATCTGCGTGACTCTGCCATTTGAACAAAACACATGAGGCCATGCAGGAGGGCCACAGGGGTCATTCCCCTTGGGAGGCCATTTCAAGAGTTCTGGATTTTCCAATCCATTTCTGAAATCATTCAAAATCTTGAAATCATTTTGATCTGTGACACCATTAACAGCCCCCAAAAGCCCACAAATTACCCCCACAATAACAACAATGCACAATAATTTTCTTTGATCAGAATCCATTTTCCTCGCATTATTACATGACAAAATTTCCAAATAATCCCATTATTTAAAATTAAAATTCTGGGAAACAGAGAAAATGGTGCTTAATGATCAAGAAAATTGGACAAACCTTGATTTTCTTCAATGCCGCATGCAATTTCAAGAATGTTCAAACGGAAAGAAGGAGGAAGAGAGTCAGAGATAAGGAACTAAGGAAGGATTTTGTTTAGCTATACTTTCTCTTTAGGGTTTCAATCCTTTAGCATTTGGATCAAACCCTAAAGAATGAGTATACCACCTCTCTCTCACCTCTACCTTTTCTTCTCTGTTCCTCTCTCTTTCTATTCTTTAGTTTTCTCTCTCTTTATTTTCATTTGGATTTCTGTTTTTAGTTTTCACCCATTCCTCTCTGTATATATGAGTGCGCGCGCTATATACTCACAGTTTGCATGATATTTATATAAATAAATAAGGTTTAAAAAAAAAACTACCTAATATATAAATTAATTTTATTCATTTATAAAATAGTAAATCGATAAAATCATTTTCAATTATTAAATGAGGTGAGCCTAGTCGAGCCAATCAGTTTGCCCCCGAGTTGACTCATATAAAAAAATGGCTGCTCGACTACTTTCACTTCACCTAGCCCCCGTTTGACCCCATTATTTGCTATTTTAATTTTTGAAACAGTATTTTTTTTTTGAATAATATATGATTAAAAAAGAAGAAAGAGTTTTAAGTTTACGTGTAATGCTATTTTTTTTTATAACCGTGAATGTCCAAACCAGCTTGCGCGCACCTCGACTAATCTCGCGGGGCCCTGAAATTTACAGCCGGTACTCACTTTAGTGCCCTGAGGGGACACGTGTAATACTATTTTATTGGAGAATGTATGATTTATAAGAAAACACAGATAAATGAATTATAATTTTAATTGAGGCCAAACAGGGCCAGATATTTTCCTTGTCGGCCGATTAGATACAATTTTTGTAACGTTGGAAATGAGGGGATGCAAATTGGGGTAAAAACACGTAATATTTGGCATCTTTTGTTTTGATAATAATAAATAATTAAAAGGGTAGTAAATTACATAGAGACAAGGTGAGAGAGACTGGTCAATAAATTACATTAAATGCGACTTTTGTTGTAAATAATAATTCCACCAGTTTTATTGGCGATTTTAGGTGCCTTCATTTCAACGATATTATGTACTCACGGGACCATCGTGTTTTCTTTCTTTATATCAAGCATCGTCGGCTAAACTTAAATGTAAGTAAAACCTTTTTTTTTTCTTTTTCAAATAATATTTATTTTTAAATATGTGGAAGTAATTTATTCTTTTACTTTTAATTGAAGTATTTACTTATTTTAAAATGGACTTCACTTCAGTGTCAAATAAATAATTTACTTATTTTCGATTTTAACCGATATCAAAAGAGGAAATTGGGGGCGATATTGATAATAATCTTCATTTAAATAAACAAGTAGTTATTAGCATTGTACTAATGTACTTATAAATAAATAAGTAGTTCTTAAATTTGTACTAATCTACTAATAGAATAGTGAAAATTATCACAATGAATTAAATTCAGCCAAACCTTATGTTGCATGAAAGGACAAGTCTTAGAACCTGTTTGGTAGAGATTAAAATCGGATTAAAATTAAAAAATTAGTCGTTATTGTTGACTTTTATTAGACTGATGGGACCCAATAACGATCATATTTTCACTTTTAATTGGATTTTAATTGTTACCAAACATGCTTTTAATAAATGAGTGGCTATACTCTACTTGGAAATTAATAAAATAATCGGGATTTTTGGGAGGTCATACGAGATTAGAAATCAATAGATAGAAAAATATTTTTAAAAAAATGCAAACTACGGTACATCAATTGTTGTAATGAGCTAAACAACTGAGTTTGGGGGTGTACAAAAAATAAAATGTGATATTTTTTTTAAAATTTGGAGGTATAATCGTCTTTTCATCAAATTTGGGGGATCTAAAGTCAAATTTGATTAATTCATTTCAGAGAAAATCATGAGTATGATTTATTTTTTTATTATCCACCAACATGGGACATGGGTAGCTCAATGATTCTAAGGTGGATATTTTTTGTGCATATGATATGGCCAAATCATGTGCCTTGCTCTCTATAGAGACAAGCATGGCACGAGTTTGATTTGGTACCAAACTTTGTGTAACAACAAAAGTCACAATGCATTGTACTTAAATTGTTCTACGCGTAAAATTATTCTTAAATAGTATATTAAATTTAAATTGTTTGACGTACAAACATGTAGTGTGGAACTATTTAGATCGAATTTAGTCGGGATCTAGTTTGAATTAGTCGATTGAGTCGCTTCAAATTCGAGTAGTAAATTAGTCGCCAACTTTTGAAAATGAATAAATTAATCATCGACTTTTCATTATAGTTGTACAACCAATCTTTAGTATCAGAAATCATTCGAATATTAGATAAATCATTACGTGATTCTCATGTGTCCAACTTTATAAAACATGATTCCAAGAGAGTTGTTTGATTATTTAACAAGAATTAGATGATTTCGACAGTTAGAAACTGAACGTACAATGAAAAGTTAAAAGACCAGATTTCTTATTTAAAAGATTAGGGACGAACTAAGTACTCCAAAATAAAATTGAGATCAAAGGTGCAAGATTCCCATTATAGGCTTATATCCCATCTAAGATGTACATTGTGTATTCCCTCACCATCCATTGTAGTGTATAAGAAAAATATATATATATTTGAAATTGGGCCATATTCTATGGTAATGATACTATCATATACATCGATCTATCCTGTTCAAATTTAATTTACGATCGCCAATATTAGTACTCTAATAGCACTATTTGATTGAAAAGTTGCATAAGATCATAAAGAGCTATATCGAGTCTAAACTTGAACCCGAGCCGTTGATAAGCCTCGATGCAACACACATCAAGCTCAAAAAAACAAATAAATTCCATTTATTTTTTTGGATAAAAAGCCTTAGCATTGCTTTGGACAAGTATCATCAATACAAGGAAAGCAACATAGTTATTTTGTTGAGATAAAGCATGGCAAGGAATCATCTAAATTAAGACATAAAGAAGAGACAGCATAATCAGGTAAACTGTCATGATCCTTCATAACTGTCATTTAACATTTATAAAATAGTCATAATCAAATCAAGATTTTTTTATTTTTTTATTTTTTTATTTTTTTTATAGAGGAACAATTCCCGCCTCTCAAAATCGTCATTTATGTCGTCGCTTTTTTATTCCTTCCAAAAAGCGAGCGTGAAATTCCTTGTGTAATTTTGTTGTGGCTATACACTTATCGCTAAGCAACTCATGGCCTTCTCGTGCCACAACTCTAATCTAAATGACGTGTTTTTTCTGTTGATATTTTGATTGTTTTTAACCTATTCTTGCCTCATTTTTATAAATATTTTATATACGCTCAAATCATATTTTATCCATACATTTCGAGGTATATGTAAGTATTATTAACTGATTTGTTATTCACTTCTATTTATTTATAATTTAAACCATTTATACATACTTCCTAGAAATGTATTTTTTTTATTTTTATTTTCCAAAATGCACCTACAATTTTAGGGACGAGAAGTTGAATGCCAAGCGAAAAAAGTGTACAATTTGCCCATATTTGGTTTAGATAAAAATCAATTTTTTTTTATTAAATTATGATAAAAGTTAATGAATTTTATGGTTGAAAAGTTGTAAATCTCATAAATATATGATTAAAATTAATTATTGACTTTGACTTAAATTTTAATCAATTTTTATAACCGAATCAAATAGGGACTTTATCATTTTATATATTACAATTAGCCCACTATTTTTTTTTTCTTTTTCTCACAATGAAGTGGACCACCCAAGAAATACATTAATACTTTACTACTTTTAATTTCAACTTTGATAGATTTTGCAGAATCTAATGATTCCTTTAGCAAGACATATGGATATAAAAGAAATATAAACAAATGTAATAAAGGTAATATACTAGGAACATCTTTTGACTGGCTTATGACCATACAAATAAAGATGATTGAGAGTATTACCTTATTCCTATGTGAAGATTTAATTAAAAAGAAACAATAACAACATAAAATTTAGCATTCGTTTGGTTCGTGTTCATAAGAAGTTTATAAATACCCGAGCGTAAAAAATTCACAAGTATCATTCATTTATTCGCCCCATTTCTATTTATTTATATTTTAAAATTTTGTATACTTCTCTAATGCGTCTTAATAAATTTGAAGTCGTTTGCGTAAACTTTTTTATCGTTATGTAAAGTTCAATTGAAATAAGTAGATTATAATTACACTTCTTAAGTCATCATATATACTTATTGTTCTTCAAAACATTGACCATACTTATAGTGCCATACAGATTGGACTAGCTAGGGATTGTTTGGTCATTAGCCATTAAGATTTTTCATATGATTTTAATATTTAAACTAGTGTTAGGTTTCGTTAACTTGTTATTGAAATCAAAGATTTTGTCGATCAAGATCGATTATTCAGTATTTTGCGAATCTAATGAGTAACGGATCCCTAAATTTGGTATTTTCTTTTTGAATCAATATATTTTTAGGATTGCTCTCTCTCTCTCTCTCTCTCTCTCTCTCTCTCTCTCTCTCTCTCTCTCTCAAAATGATAATTATAGTGATATGATCTTATTCTCTCAATGTGGAATACAAAGTAACATTGAGTAGATCTACCAGCATCTGTAAACAAAGTAATAAGTACAAATAATTTTCCTCAGCCTTCAGTTAAGCCTCCAATTCTGGTTCCGGAATGAAGTATTTTTCGAATAATTTAATTTCTAAATGTCTTTTGACATGCTCTGTAAGGTGAACTTACAAATTGCGGGATGCAAGTCACTTGCACAATGCAAAAAAAAAAAAGAAAAGAAAATGTTAGTAATTGCAACTGTATATGGGCTTTTCTAGCCAACAGAGAAGAGTAGGCCAAACTAATATGACTTATAGTTGACAAGAATCAAGATCGGCGTAGGATAAAAGGATGGGATTTCTTAGTATCGATTAGTATAGAAGTCAAAATGGAATAACACCTTCCGAGTTAAACAATTGAAGTAATGAAGTCAAATTTACGTTAGAGGACACGCATTTTATTCGAGGATTTTTAGTAGTGGCAATGGGCCGAGCCGCTCGGCTCAGCACTTACGCACACGAGCTCGTGGCTCATGGACCACAAGCCTCGTTGGTTTTTGGGCGAGCTTGGCTCGTGTCCGAGCTCGCCCCTCGCGAGCCGCTCGACGAGCCGAGCCAAGCTCGTTATTTTTATTATTTTTTTATTTGTTAACTACTATTACTAAACCTAAAAATATTTATATACACACATACACATTTTCTAAAGAAATGTATATTTAAAATATTGTTTACAAAATATATCTTGATTATTGTCTTTTTAAAAATTTAGTTTTGTTTTTTGTTCACCATTTTATAGAATACTATATTAAACCTAAAATATATATATATAGACACACACACATATTTTATAAACAATTTTTTAAATATACATTTTTCAAAATATTTTTATTTTTTAAAATAAAAATAAAGATTGTTGACACCGACCTCCGAGGTCGTTAAGTTCAGATTTACGTATTTGATGGAGGAATTATAACGCGAGCTCGGAGGATAAGGTCAGCTCGGAATTGGCAATAGCTTATCCAGGAAGCTTGTGTAATCTTTCAAAGTGGAACAGTGAGAAATGATTAAGGATTGCTGACAAAATCTTTAAGTCACCATT
>CAIGRR010404014.1:0-10903 GCA_903798365.1 Fraxinus sp. 1973-6204
TGTTTGTTTAGGATTAGTATAGAAAACATATACAAACCATCTATTTCGATATTACTACACTTCGAATTTAATAGTAGCTATTGAACTACACATTAGACCTTATTCCTCGTGGGAACGATACTCTTAACTCACAAATTTTATTACTTGTACAACGATCCCGTACGCTTGCGGGTTTTGCACGAACAGGGATCCTAAGTCATAAAGGAGTCTTATCTTAAGCAACACTTCAAATAAGGAACGATTGGACTCCTAATTACATTCCAACACTTTATCCATATAATCACTCCAAAACATAAGGAGATGACTCCTACTAGAATTACTCTACCTACCCCTATAAATACGTCATTCTCATTCATTATTCAGGTACGTTTTCACATATACTTTTCAGCATATATTTTCTCTCTAAATTTTCTCTCTGACTTAAGTATCGGAGGGACGACGAGGCCAAATCTCGACGCCTTTGTTTCAAGTACCGGAAGATCTTGTTCGTGCTCGTTCTCAGTCGTCAAGCTCGAGAACCACCAGGTGCGATTTTTTGATAGCATCATTGGCGCCGTTTGTGGGAAGCGTTACCAAAAGTCATGGTGAATGCGCGTTCAGGTCTTTCCTTTGCAAGCTCATCCGCTCCAAACCAACCACCCATTATGGATCATCCAGTTTACCAGGAAGAATTACCATGAATACCAGATCCTCCACCAGCAATGGTTATAGCTGGAGCATTTGAAGAACTCCGTTAGCAGGTTACAACGCTGACTCAACTACTCAGCTAGAGAAAGATTTCCCAGGCTCCAACACCGAAGACAACGTCGACCTAACCAGAAGGCTTCATAAACGATGCTCGAGCTCGAGACACCCGTGATGCCCATGAAAATGGTGGATCTGGGGCCTCGAGCGTACCTCCAATAGCCTCGGACTCGAGATTGGTTACATGGAATCAGGCGAGCTCACACGGATCATTCAAGATGGGATTGCAGCAGGACTACAGCAAAATACCATGGGAGTGACAAGGTTCATCCCTAACACTCCGTTCACGCCAGAACTTATTTCATATCCCCTTCCGGACAGGTTCAAGTTCCCTCGCATGAAGGAGTATGATGGGACTACCGACCTTATCAACCATCTTAATGTTTACACATACATCATGAACCTATAGGTTGCGCTAGACCAAGTAATGTGTAAGGCCTTTTCTCAAACATTGACCAACGCTGACAGGGATTGGTTCGCCACATTGGAACCTAACTCTATATTGTCGTTCTCAGACCTTGCTGACAAGTTCTCCACCTTCTTTGTAAGTAGTAAGCACATTAGAAAGATAGTAGCTACCCTCATGCAGCTCTGCCAAGGCCTAATGAAACCTTATATAACTTTATGACTAGATTCAACAAAGAGAGTTTACAAATACATGACCTTCACATCATTGCAGCAGTTTTGGCTCTAACATATGCAATAAGGTTGAAGCCTTCATAAAGTCTTTATCTAAGACACACCCGAAATCAGTGACGGAGCTCTTAACCTGAGGTGAAAAATACATCAATATGGAGGAGGCGATGAAGGCTACCTCGAGCTCTGAGAAATCCCAACTGAAGAGGTCACATGAGCCCAACTTGCGACAGGATCATGCTCGAGGCAAGTAGAGGCAGGAAGGACCACCTAGGCCATTTACTCATCTGAACACTTCTAAATCCAACATACTGATGAAGATCAGGGACATGAAGGAACTTAAATGGCCTACTAGGTTGCGATCTCCCCCAAAGACCAGAGACAAGAGCAAATACTGTGACTTTCACAAGGATCATGAGCACACAACGACAGAATGTATAATGTTGCAGCGAGAGATCAAGGTATTGATTAGAAGGGGATTTTTGAAGATATACGTCGGGAACGACAACCGTCCAAGGAATGATCACAACAAGGGTAGGACATTGGGCTCAGGAAGAGGTAACAAGCCCACGGCTGGTATGATCAATATTATAGTTGGAGGAATAGCGTCGGGAGGAAACTCAAATAGTGGAAGGAAGCAATATGCTCGGCAGTATGGATCGGCCCAGGAGACCACTATTTACAACACGAAAGACATTACCTTCGGGTCAAAGGATTTGGAAAGCATAACGTTTCCTCATTATGACGCCTTGGTCATAATCGCCATAATAGCCAACTTTAAAGTTAGGAGGATACTGATGGACAATGGGAGTGCAGTCAATGTATTGTCACATGACGCCTATGTGAAGATGGGGATTTCCACTAACCAACTCAAGATGGTCAAAACCCTGCTCCGAGGATTCGGGGGTGGAACAATCATTCTGGAAGGAATTGTTGACATTCCACTAACTTTGGGCTCAGACCAGAAGCAGGTGACAGAGATTACGCCTTTCCATGTGGTCCAGACCTCCGTAGCATACAACGCCATTCTGGGAAGCCAACTACTCAACAAGATCAGGTTATAATTGGTCGGGATCTTGACGCTGCTATCAAGGACGAACTCATCAAGTGTTTGTCCTGCAACATGGATGCATTCACATGGAAGGTGGAGGACATGCCAGGAATAGACCCCAATGTCGTGGTCCATAGACTAAACGTAAGACTTGCTGCTAGACCAGTAAAGTAGATGAAAAGGCAATTTGCGCCGGAGAGACGGGAGGTAATACGCTAGGAGATCAATAAGCTCGTCAATGCTCAATTCATCAAGGAGGTCCAGTTCCAGATTGGCTCACCAATGTCGTTCTTGTAAAGAAGGCTAATGACAAGTAGAGGGTATGTATCGACTTCACAGATCTCAACAAGGCGTGCCCAAAAGAAAGTTATCCCCTGCCTCGAATTGATAACTTGGTGGACAACACCTCAGACCACAAATTGTACAGCTTTCTTGATGCATTCTCGGGCTATCACCAGATCCTTATGGCTGAAGAAGACCAAGAAAAGACATCCTTCATCGCTGACTCCGACATATATTGCTACAAGGTCATGCCATTTGGTTTGAAGAATGCAGGGGCAACATATCAGAAGCTCATCAACAAAGTCTTTGTTGACCTAATTGGAAAGAACATTGAAGCCTATGTCGATGACATGGTGGTCAAAAGTAAGCAGGAGAATGAGCATATCGCCGACCTAGATGAGGTGTTTTCTACTCTCCGAAGATTTAAGATAAAGTTAAATCCAGCCAAATGTACTTTTGGGGAGGCATCAGGAAAGTTCTTGGGCTTCATGATCACACACAGGGGGATTGAAGTAAATTCAGATAAAATACGGGCCTTAATATCCATGGAATCACCTAGGAACAAGAAAAAGGTTCAGAAGTTGATGGGTCGGGATGCTTCCTTAAATAGTTTCATGTCTAGAGTAGCAGACAAGTGTTTTCCCTTCTTCAAAGTTCTCAGAGGCAATCAAAGTTTCAGTTGGAATGAGGAACGTGAAAGAGCTCTCCAGGAACTCAAACAGACATTGGCCACTCCTTCGATTCTTACAAAACTGGAGCCCGAAGACACATTATACATGTACCTGGCCGTATCTTAAAATACAGTGAGCGGAGTACTAGTGAAAAAGGCCAAGAAGGGTTAACAACCCATCTATTATGTGAGCAAATATTGTTGGACGCAGAGATAAGGTACACGTTGGCAGAACAACTTGCCATGCACTGGTTATGGCAGCTCGAAAGCTACGGCAATATTTTCAGTCACACACCATTGTAGTGCTCATATATCAGCCACTCAGACAGATACTTCAAAAGCCGAATATTTCAGGAAGATTGTTGAAGTGGGCAATTGAGCTTGGTAAATTTGATATAGAGTTCAAACCTCGACTTTCTATCAAAGGACAAGTCATAGAATATTTCATCGCAGAGCTCACCTCGAGGCCTCGGGAGCCAGGGGACAGCTCAACCACCATGGTGAATGTATGGAAAATATTCGTTGATGGATCATTCAACTCCTCAGACTCGGGTGCAGGGGTCATTATCAACAGTCTGGACAAACTAATTGAAATTCAATGTGCACTCTGGTTGGAATTTGGAGCTACCAACAATGAGGCGGAATATAAGATTGTTGTCATTACTCTTGAACTAGCTAATAACTTGGGAATTGAACATGTCAAGCTCTTTAGCGATTTACAACTGGTGGTAGGGCAGATTGAAGGAGCATTCGAAAGAAATGACGAGCATGTACAGTTTGAAAGTACATGATCTACAGAGGCGATTCAAGAATTGTCAGATTCTGAAGATACTCGGACTAATAATAGTAAGCCAAATGCACTATCAAGGCTTGTATTTATGGGAGTAGACGGACTTGATAAGACCGTCCATATCAAAGTTGTGACGGAGCCGAGCATTGTTCAAGAACTAACTATCATGGACATTGATAATGAGCCCTCTTGGATGGATTACATAGTTGAATTCATAACTAACGGGAATCTCCCCGAGGATCCAAAGGAAGTTAGAAGTGTTCGATCTAGAGCACTAAGGTACTGCATGATCCAAAGAGTCCTCTTGCACAAGAGCTTTACACTACCTTATCTCAGATGCCTCAAACCCTCGGAATCAACATAGGCCATGGCAAAAGTGCATGAGGGAATATGTGGGAATCATCAAGAAGCACATGCTCTTGCCTTTAAACTTATAAGGTAGGGTACTATTGGCTGACCATGAAGAAATATGCATCGGATTATGTGAAAAAATGTGATAAGTGTCAAATGTTTGGTAACATCATTCATATCCCCGCTGAAGAACTCAACCCAATACATTGTTCGGCTCCTTTCGAGCAATGGGAAATTGACATCCTCGATTCCTTTTCGATAGCAAGAGGACAGTTGAAGTTTGTGGCAGTGGCTATTGAATACTTTACAAAGTGGGCAGAAGCAGAGCCCCTGGCAACTATCTCGGAGCCCAAGCTAAGGTATTTCATCTGGAAGTCTGTCATATGTATGTTTAGGATACCTAAGGTGCTCATAACCGACAATTTGACAATGTACAGTTCAAAATTTTTGCACCAGCCTTGGAATAGATCATCGCCTAACATCAGTCTTACACCCTCAGAGCAATGGCTTGATCGAAGTGACTAACAGGATTATACTGCAAGACCTCCGCACAAGGATTGAAGGTTCTCAAGGTAACTGGCCCGATGAGTTACCCTCAATACTATGGACTTCGCATTAGACAACAACTGGGGAGACCCCATTCATGCTGGCGTTTGGGTTGGAGGCCACTATCCCCATTGAAGTTAGCCTTCCATCATTGAGGCGATTGAAGCAAAGTGTCGAGAGCATACCACGGAACATCTCGACCTCCTGGAAGAGGCACGCGAACATGATGCACTACAAGTTGCCTCATATCAGAATAGGATGACCAAATATTTTAATAGCAAGGTCAGACCCAGGAGATTCATAGTTGGGGATCTAGTGCTCAGAAGGGCCGAGGCCATGGGTCATGCCCTAGGTAAACTTGGCCCGGTGTGGGAAGTACCTTATGAAGTCATTAGACAAATTCGGGGAGGAGCATATAGGCTGAGGAATATGTCCGGAAGACCATTGCCAAGGCCATGTAATGCTGACAACCTTAAAATTTATTAAAGTAATAGTCCTCACCCTGTTAATTTCATTTTTATTTTTTGGGCTTGCATGCCCTATGCGCCTTTTTTCTTGTTAGTTTTTCATCGGGCTTGCATGCCCCGAACGTTTTTCTTTTTAATAGTTCATTTATCAAGGCCTGCGAGCCTATACTTGCTTAGATCGTAAGGAAACTTATATGAAGTAACAATTGGGAATGTCCCAACAAAAACTTTTTCAAGTGTTTATCCCAAATACCTGTCATGAGCATGCACCTACAAGACATGCTACGGGCATGACCTCAAAAAGACTTGTCACGTGCAGACACCTACGAGATATGCTACGGGCATGAGCTAAAAAAAGACCTGGCACGAGCAGGCACCTCAAGGCATGTCGCGAGCAAACACCTCAAGATATGCCATGATCATTTACACCAAAGACCTATCACGAGCAGGCACCTCCGAAACATGCTATGGGCATGTACTCCAAAGACCTGCCAGAGCAAGCACTTCGAAGGGATGCTCGAGCATGACCATTCCCAGAAACAGTCTTGGACCAATATGTCCTCAAACAATGCTCGAGCTCGAGATTGTATCAACTTAATTGAACATATCCTCGAGCTCAAAACTTTATCAAAACGATAACTCAGTTATTAAACCTATCCTCGAGCTCAGAACTTATAAAAAAGATAACCTATTATCTGATCATCGAGATTAAATTAATGATCTAGTCGTCGAGCAAATGACTGCCAATTGAGCCATGATTGAGCCCAATAACTTAGTTAACTGAGCCGTCGAGCTATCCACGAGATCTTTAAGTTCGTAAGACTTTTACTTGTAAAATTCTTACCTTCGAGATTTTAAAATCCTCGAGCTTCATACAATTAAAACTTTCAGTTCTAATTTTTTTAATCCTCGAGATCTTAAAGTTCGTAACATTTTTACTTTAAAGTTTTTAATCCTCAGGTTTTTAGTTTTTTACACGTCGAGTTGAAAGAGCTTTCTGTAGGTCGAACAATGCATAAAAAGAAAGATTGGGTAAATAAAACAAAAGATCGAGCAATTAGTATGAACAAAAAGGTCGAGCAATTAACATGTTTTTACAAAAAATCACATTGTTTCGAGCAAAGCTCGTGCAAAAATACATCATTATAAGCTTCTCAAAGGTCCCCATCCTCGGGGTCATTGTTTGAATTTGGATGGTCGTCTTCAACATCTTCACCCTCGACGTCCACATCCTGGTCCTCCATTGTCTCTTCGTCCTCGGAGAGCTCGAGCTCTTCAGCAACGTCCGAGATCGCCTTCATATCCTTTGGCTTCACTTTCGACCTCGAGCGTATAAATGCTCGGGCCTCTTTTAGAGCATGAAAGTACGAGCCTACCGCATACTCACCCTTCAGTGTAGTAAACTCACTGGACGTTTTGAAGTCCTCAATAGCATTCTCTCGAGAACTCATCAACTTTTCTTCGAAATCTTTTTGGGCTCGTTCGAGCTTCAGCTTTAATTTTGAGGCCTCATCCCGGAAAGAGCCAGCCTCATCCCAAGCTTTATGGAGCTTGTTATTGGCCATATTACGCTTCCTCACGAGGAGGGCACGTTTGGCCTTCAGATCGATAATTTGTTGTTTTCGGGCTTTTATCTCCTTGAGAAGGCCTGACAATTTTCAAGAGTCATCGGCCCCTTTCAAAGAAAGTCCTCAAGCAGTACTCAGGGCCTGCAGAAATTATAGGCGTGAGCTACTCATCGAGATCATTAGTTGGAAGCAAAAATTAATAAAGTATATCGAGCTCACCTTGGTCAACAAACTCCATCCTCAGGCCCCAGGTCCCCGTGATATCTACTATGATGCCCGGGACAAGATGGCATAATTCTTGGTCCTCAGGCTGTTCGGGTCGTGGCAGAATGCCCTCATCGTCAAGATCCACGACGACAATGGCTCGAGGCTTTGGAGTCCCTCGAGGAGTCCCCTGGGTCGCAGGGTGAACAACGACGGGCCTTTCCGAACCCAGCGAGGTTACATTGGCCCTCGAGGACTCACCAGGGCCACTTACAGGTTGCTCATACCTTAAATCTCGAGGTCGTTTTTACTCTCGACGGCTTGGCGTAAGGCAGATGTGTCGAACGTTATTCCTGCACACATTGGGGATACGTTAGCACGAGCTTTATGTCATCAGAAAAATAAATCAAACAAAATGAAAAAGGTACAAGTCCTACACTCGAGGCCTTTCATCTCCGCCAGATCGAGGATGTCATCCCCGAGGATGTCATCTATATCATACACAAGGGGCTTGAGATTCTCTAGCATGAGCCTATCCCTCTCTAAAGACTCAAAATAGGCATGGCCCTTACAAAAGCTTGACGTGTCCAGGAACCCCCACAGAGGACAGAAGGGAAAGTTTTTATCCCGAGGAATAACATAAAACCATTTTTCCTTCCATCCCTTTAAAGAACTGGGCATCCTCAGGACTCTAAACCCTCCCCGGGTTGAAAGGTAGGCAAAACAAGTAAACTTGGGGAGTTGTTTGAGGTCGAAGACCATTCTACACAGGTCGAGGTATGGAACAATACCTAGGCATCTACAGGCAATCAAAAAATACGTCACAATCCTCCATCCATTTGGCACTAGTTGACCTGGGCACATATTTAACTTGACTAGCAGGGCGATGAAGAAAGGATATAAGAGCCACCTAAAACCTCCCTTTAAAGAGTCCCTAAAAATAATAAGCTCACCTTCCCGAGCCATTATCATCTTATCCCCGGGCTCGGGAGACCTAATGTCACATCTCGGCATGACCCCATATTCCCGAGCACAAGCTACTACTAGGTGCTCCTTAAACCTACAGGTCTGGTCGGGATAGGTAAAAGGGATCGAGTTAACCTGAGCTCGAAGCTGAACGTTCAAGGGTAGGCCATAGGCACGATCAATTTTGCCTGTCCCTCAGGTGTTGTACCCGAGGACGAGGATGACTTACTGCTATCACTACTCGACATCCTAACTTAAAACTATTTAAAGGTGAAAAATGAGGGGAAATAAAGGTATTTATAGCCTTCCTGGGAGGGGAGACCAAGTGTCGCCTCCTCAGCCATTGGATCTTGCCACGCGTCATCTATCCAACGGGCGAGCTTTTACTATCTTTTTTAACCAGGGCTGGGGTCATCATGACGTAAACCCTTGAGCATGATCAAAAGCATAAGCAAACAGCACGGCATCGAGCACTCTGACGACGCTGCACCCATCCTCGAACCTCAAGCATGGTTGCACGGGGCCAATGATTTGGTATTATCGTGATTGAGCATTTTGTTAACTCGAGCTTTTCCAAACTTATGAGACGCATCTTACATAGTTCTAGATGGAAAATAGTGCTCGAGCATACGACCCATAATGCTTAACTATCGCGCTAGCGTTTTTTGATAATTTGGTGATGAAGGTCCTCGGGATACGTCCTTGAACATGCATCACCTCGTCACGGGGTGAGTCCTCGAGTAGTATCCTTCACTCATAGACAACAATTCAATCAAGGACTCTGGCCCTACCACCCCAACTCAGGGATCCTAAGTCGTAAAGGAGTCTTATCTTAGGCAACACTTCAAATAAGGAAGGATTGGACTCCTAATTACATTCCAACACTTTATCCCTATAATCACTCCAAAAAATAAGGAGACAAGTCATACTAGAATTACACTACCTACCCCTATAAATACGTCATTCTCATTCATTATTAAGGTGCGTTTTCACATATACTTTCCACATATATTTTCTCTCTAAATTAAGTATCGAAGGGGCGCCGAGGCCAAATCTCGACGCCTTTGTTTCAGGTACCGAAAGATTTTGTTCATGCTCGTTCTTAGTCATCAAGCTCGGGAACCACCAGGTGTGATTTTTTGGTAGCATCAAATATAATTACTCGTAAAACTATAAGGGTGTGTTTGATTGCATTTATTTTTTTATGGAAAGTGTCATTTTTCTATCCAAATTTCTATTTTGAAGTGTTTGATTGCTATTTTTTTTACAAACAATAAAAGCAATCAAACACACCCTAAGTGTTTAGATCTTTTATCTTTAAGTGGAAGCCTTCTCATAAAAAAATAAAATTGTTGATTAGGCTTTTTAACCAAATACCCTTTTTCTTTTTAATCCCCATTGATGGTAAAAATTGGATCAAATAATTAGAATCGAAGATCAACGCGATTACAATTAACAAAACCTCTCACCTAACTATGAACTTCACCTCGTAAGTTTACTAGTCTAGATGCAAACAAAAATAAGAGGATAATAGTTATTTGAGAATGAGATATTTGAATTGCATGTTTTTTTCAAATAAGGAGTGGAGTATTTATAGATTTTCCTCCTCAAAGGGTAGATTGATGATTTTGTGTCGTGCCAAATGACTGCTCATCGGTGGTAGTCTGATAACTAATTCGATTAAGAATCACATTTTGGTCATTTGCTCATGTGCAGCTTGTAGCCGCCTGAATACGGGAATAGGTTCTCGACCTTCGGTCTTCGGATAAGTCTTTTGCTTCTTTTTACTTTCACATGTTGCCATTTGTTTCGCTTAAAGGAGATCTCTCAAGGTGGCTCCGCTTGCCTTGTTCAATAATACCGTTTTCATCATGACTTGTGTAGTTATATTTATTTACAACTGTTAATCCATTTAATTATTTCATCTTTATGGAACTGTAAAGAGGACTTGAAAATTCGTTTAATTATTTCATGAAATTCTCCGAACAACTTTATGCTCGTGCCCAACTTCAGCTTTCCCCACTTGTTTAGTGGATATTTGAAGGTACAAAATGAACTCTTTAATTGTTAAGTGCTAGTCTAAAATAAGTGAGACCAACCTTATAAATTAGATTGCACTTGCAATTTATCTTATCCTTGTGAACCTCATCCCCCTACCAACCAAATATTAATAATAAAAAAATGATGAAACTAGAGAAAATCAATTATGCTACATAAATTGGCTCAAAAATAGGGTAAGAAACGTGGATGACATGTGTCGACGTGTAATTGGACAGTTTGAAAAAAAAAACACTCAAATAAGTGATGTCAAATCAATCTGTCCATCATTTCGCCATATTTGAGTATGTGAAATTATTGTTATTCAAAGAAAATAGATAGGGTTTTCAAAGCAACTCCAATGGGAGCACCAAAATGGTGCAAAAGTGCTCCAATGTGGTACCACATTTTGCACCATTTTGCCCCACTTTTGATTTGTGAAAAGAATGATTGGAGGACATTTGTGTCATTTGTATTATATAATTTTAATACAATTATTATTATTATTATTATTATTTGCATTTAAAATAGATTTTAAATGTTAAAAAAAAAAATACTCTATTAATGAAAATAAGAATAAAAAAATTTAAA
>CAIGRR010404019.1:0-18033 GCA_903798365.1 Fraxinus sp. 1973-6204
TATATTATATATATAATTATCTTTTTATATATTTATATATATAATAAATATTTATATTTTTATATATATATATAAATAAATATGTGTATGTATAGGTGAAATTTCTGATTTTTGAAATGGGAAAGTTGTTTTGTCATTTTTGAAATAATGTAAAATAAAGGTAGGATTTATGTATTTTTCCCTCGTAAATTTCGGTCCATAATCTGTGGATTATAACTGCATTCTTACTGGGTCCATTGTCCTTTTGATAAGTGTTGCTTGGACTTAAATTATTGACGTTAATACCGCTAAGAGTCTGTTTGATTGCAAATGCGAAATTTGGATGGAAAGAAAATAAATTATAGAGAATTGAATTGCCTATGATTTGTTTTATTGGTAATTGTAATTAATTGTATTTGATTGATATAATTTTCACCTGAAAAATGTTGAAAGTTTGGTGTCAGTTTGACTTCGTTTTCATGAAAATTGTCCATTAAAGTGATAATCTTTTTCATCATTGGGTCTAGAATTTGTTCCAATTGTCAAAAAAAATTATTATACCGAATACCATTCGTTTGACTTTCTTTTGCATGAAAATTGTCAATAAAAGTGATAAATTTTTTACATTGTGTCTAGAAATTTCTTCAATTGCCAAAAAAAAAAAAAGCNTCTAGAATTTGTTCCAATTGTCAAAAAAAATTATTATACCGAATACCATTCGTTTGACTTTCTTTTGCATGAAAATTGTCAATAAAAGTGATAAATTTTTTACATTGTGTCTAGAAATTTCTTCAATTGCCAAAAAAAAAAAAAGCTAGAAAATCAATTACCACCAAAACCAAAAGAAAATGAATTCCTTGAAAACCAAGAAAACAGGCGCGTGAGAGTAGGAGGTGAAAAACGAATTCTGGGGAAAATTTTTCCTATCAAATACTACAAAAGTTGGAATGTTGTGTATCAAACGATGCTAATTTCTTCTACAGGAAGCATTTTTTATTTTTATTTTTGTGGTTTGATACGTCAGAAAGAAAATAAAGGAAAAGAAGAATGATGTTTGGTGTACATAATGGTGTCCATACACTCACATGGGGTGTGGTCCGCTTGAATAAAATATTCGAGTGGACCCCACCCATGTGTGTGTATGAACACCATTATGTAACCCAAATTATGTACAAGTAGAATATCCGAAAAAGAAAACCAGATACCTCCTACAAAAGAACCTCCCGTCATATGTACAAAGAATACGAGATTCATGAATCTCGGTGCATATTCTAAAGCGATCGTACTTTTTTCTTGTATATCTCCAAAATTTGCAAGATGATCGAACAACTATTTCCTTATCTTTCATTATCTCGATGTTGAGTCTTTGCATCAAAAAATGACACTACAAAGCAAAGCTCCACTTTGATTTTCACTTATTTAGAAGAAATATGACTATTGCAAAATTTATTTCCATGATAACATTCAAAATTCTTTTATCTTTGATGAGTGTCACTCCAATATCGACATATGTCGTCTTTATGGATTCGAGTTGTATTTTTTTATTTTTTACTTTTTACTATTCGTTCCTTAACTTCCTTGTGATAAATGCTACATGTAACGAGTTGTTTGGCAAAATATATAAATCATTTATAAATAATCAAACTTCATTTTTAATTACACATTTCAATTATCTATAATTTATTCACTACTCAATTCTACTATTACAAATTAAACCGTTTATGAGTTCTTCCAAAATAGAGGCAAAATAAGTCTTATTCATATCTAAAATTCATTCTTCATACGTTGATAATCTTATGAGGTGGGTTTATTTTAATTATTAAATTGAAATCGGAATGCGAATTTAGTGATCATAGTGATCAATTGAGTTTTCAAAATATTAACTATTGCAATTATGTTACTTTAATCTTTTTGTTAGGTTCCAAGTTGCCATGGTTACATTAAAATTTACAAGGATCGTACATTGAAAACCTTTGAATAAATATACTATTACGTATAATTTTTTGTGAGTAGCAAGTACAACTGTTATTTCTAGGGTTTTAAAGGTTCTATAAATTTATGACAAGAGAAGATATTGAAATTTACAAATTTAGCCTATGTTCGATTGCTGGATTTTGATACCCAATAAATCCATGACGGAGAATTAATTTTTTACCAACAACTAAGTTCAAAGACTTGATCGGAAAACAACATGGACCGTAAGAAGTAGCTTAAGAAATTAATATTGTTGACGGCTCGTATATTTACTTATTGGATGTCTTTTGACCTTTATTCATTTAACTCTTTTATTGGCTCATATGTTTACTTATTGCCATAGGGTGAAAAAGGTGGCTGCTCCTTTGTGTATGAAAGAGAGGAAAAACGTGGCCATTGTGTGAGAGAAAACAGCAGCCTGCTTCGACCAAAAAACGTGTGGCTTCTTCCTTCTCTTTGGTCTCCTTTTGTGCCTTTTTTTTTTCATTGATTTCTTCTCGTGCCTTCGCGGCTTACATATCAATATCGTTATCTTGTCTTTTATAGGTGAGATTGAGAAGGAATCGAGGTAAAAATATTGATTGAGGGTTGGAGCCGTTTGAATTAGTTGTTTGGTAGATAGATGTAATATAAGACCGAGCTTGGAAATTACCGTTTCGAAAATCTTAAATCGAGCTTCCGCGACATAGTCAAAATCAAATATAATTACTAAGTTGGTCTAAGAAAAAAAAATTAACAGTAAGTTTACATTGAAAATTGTAAATAAGTAATTTATATTTTGAAAATACATTTTTTACACATTAATTTATTACTAGATTGAAGTTTCCTATTTATTCGAGTTCCCTAAACAACACAATGGGGTTGCATTATTTGTGCGATGGAAAGTGAAAGGAAGAGAAGTCGGAATTGCAGAGAAAATGAAAAGGAAATTAATAGAGGTATGGGGCATGTCATTGCCATGCATGGACGTGCATGTTCCATAATATGGAGAATCTCAATGCATTGGAAATTGTTACTTTTCTTCCTTTTATATTTGCTAAAAGATACTGCCAATTGCTGGCTGTGGGGGCACGCTTTATGCCGACAATTTTGTGTATAAGTTTGACTTGGGTGGACGCCAAACTTTAAAACTAGAGGGGTCGAATCGAACTTGAAAAGAAATTGAGAAAATTTTTGAAAATTTACATCCAAAAAAATCATACCCAATGTAATTTTATATCCAAAAATTTACATGGAACATGACTTTTTCGGATGTAAAATTTCAAAAAATTTTGATATCATATTCCATAAAATGATGAAAATTACATTGAAAAATTTGTATCGCAAAAATTTTAAATGTTAATGAAATAATTTAATTTTTTTTTAAAAAATGCGAGTTAAACATATTTCTTTAAGATTTACGTTTAACGTATTTTTAACTATTTTGATATTTGTTTGGACAATTCGATATGTCAATAATGTAGTTCTCGAAATAAGTTTTGAGATGACATAAACAATTTGTAAATTCGATTAGCATACGATCGTCGGAGAATTTTTAAAATTAGCATAATATCAAAATTCAAATTTATTGTGATTTTGCTCATATTTGGTGGAGATTAAAATCAAGTTTTTAGTAAATTTTGATAAAAGTTAAAACAGTTATAGATTCCATGAAATATGTTATTTAAATTAATTATTAAGTTTGATTTAGATTTCAATCGATAGCAAACATGACTTTTAAAAAAAAAAAATTGCTCAAAAGTTGGGGGCACGTGACCCCCCGGGTCCGCCCATGGCTCCTCCCTTTGCTATCAATGTTTCTAAATTTCGTATCAAGATAAAAGATAAATTATTTTCAATCATAAAAGTTTTTAACTTTTGATGCACAATATAAGCTCTGAGACTTTAGTGGTAATTAATATGCTTTATTTAGTGTTTTCTTGATTAGGCTTCCTAAACGCGTGAAGAAAAAGGTTTTGAATTATTCGCATAACAATAATTTATTTGACTTGCAATCTCACTTCAATGAATACTTTCAATATGGCTTAATTGTGTCCTTATCGAGACATATTCGAGCATTCGATGTTGTAATAATTTATTTCTACATGCTAGTCCCGCATTCTACTCGTATGAGCAGCCAAATAATGTTTTTGATGATGGATTGTAACATTTACTATTATTCGAAGTTTGCTATCGGTTCTTAGTTAAAAGAAAAAATCGTCACCTTGGTCAAATCATATTCTTGGAGATAATTTGCAAGTTCAATAGTCCTCACATGATATGCTTCACTATTTGATCAGTAAAAAGATCGTCATCCTTGACTAAGAAGTTCTCGTCTAGTCAAATTCTCTCAATAGCCCGGGGGGGAGAGAGTTAAGATAGAATTTAGGGGGGGAAAATTAGTTAAAAGTTTAATTCAAAGTATTTTTATTTTAATTAGATTTGATTAGTTTTAATATTTTAATAAAATTCAAGATTACTTACTTTATAAATAGAGGACTTATTTATTGTAATAGGTACCCTTGAATATATGATAAATAAAATTTTCTCGTCCTAATTCTTTTTCTCTTCTTGGACGATTTTTCTTTCTAGTTCTTTAATTGTTCGTTATCAAATTAGTATGTTCATGCCTCAATTTTACTTCAAAACTTCTAAAATGTATATAAGAAACCTAAAGCATCATTAATCATAGAACTAGAGATAGAATCATCGGTGCCCTTACCTTGATTACGAATTCACTAGTATGAGTAGCACATGCATAATAGAGCATGTTTGGGAGACCTTCATCGGAATGCATAGGAGAATCAACCCACGAGCAAGAATGCAAAACCTTTGCTCCTCTGTGAAGGGTAAGGGCATATTCAAGAGAATCTAAATAAAATATTTTCTCTGTTTTAGAAGGTCAATACTTATAAATAAGCTCTCCATTTTAACTTTTAAAATGTAATAAATTGTGTTTTGACTATCCAAATTTTTCTTATATTATAATGATTACATTTAATAAATTACAAATTTCAATACTATCCTTAAATTATTCAGATCATAACTGAATTGATTGACCATCCAAATATAAATATATATATATATATATATATATATATATATATATAAAAGATGATGAAAAATCTAAAAATATTATAAAAACAAAATGAAGAACCAAACAGAGACTTCAAAATAAAATTAAAAGGTAATCATACCCTAAACTGCAATTATTTTTCACTGAAAGCCCTTCCCACTAATGCACAATGATGCAATTAATTATGGTTGTACTACATGTAAATAATGATTTACATATACACATGATGTGAAATATATTTGGATTAAAAAAAAAAAAAAACCTCTCTATCGGACCCCTTACGCAGCTCTTTATGTACAAATAATATTATTCAATTAAGTATAGTGCATTTTCTCAATTGTGCGACCCTACCCTCCACGTACGCAGTGTCAAAAGGGACCAAAGTTCCTCCCCTCTTATCTACTGTGAAATTATAAGGATCACCTTATAATGTTAAATGTTAAATACTCGTAAATGAACGATAACATTGTAGCACCAGGCAGGAAGGAGTGAAAAACATAGAACACAAAACCGTGAACTCCCAAAAGGGTCTAACCTCGTGCCTTTTGAAGAATGCATTCCCCATGTCATCACACGTGAACATGGAACGACGTCAAACAAGTCATCTTACATAATTTATTAGCAAAAACAAGACCATTTCATTTTCTTCTAAGATCAATTAGATGAAAAAAGTGGATAAACAGAACAATTTTGTCTTCACTCGTTATGATATCAACAGAGTACCTTTCACGTTTTGATATCATTCATGCAAAAGAACAAATTTCGTATAAACTTTTTTTTAGAATAGAAGGAAAATATGCAACCAAGATGCTGAGACCATTAGGTTAACAGAACAAAGTATATAACAGAAGTCATACGGTAGCTTACTCGTTGACATGTAACGATATCAAACAAGAAGTCTTAATTTTACTATTTCAAAGTATAAATTCCCCAGCAGTAGCTAAAGCACTATTCAAATAGGTTCCAAGGACAAAGAATACAACAAAGAAATCAAATGCAGCGTCAGAAGCACAAAATTCATCAATAGTTAGTCTTTATTCACTGCCTGAAACACACAATTTTTTATCTCGAAGAATCATATGGCCTTCAGCACGAATGGTCCTTCATCCTCTTACTCTTCATAATAGGGACAAGTTCCATCAGCATATTCTACGTTAAACTAGAATTCTATTGGGGCTTCTACTGCGCTGTGCACCATACCTATTGCTGCACATATATAATAATAGTATAAGGACAACATAAGTCACGCTACGAAGCCAAACACTGACAAGCAAGATACAATGCCAACAATATATTGTATATAATCCATTGCAAGGCTAAACAACCCACACCCGCCGAAAAGAAAACGAAAGTAAGGGAATATGTCACAGAATTTTTGAACGAAAAATTGCATTATTGATCTCCAACTTATTGTCGAGTAACAAGTTGGTCCCCGACCTTTGAAAATGAGTTAGCTCTCAATCCTTCAGCATAGTTGAACAATTGGTCCTCAATGAAAGAAACGTGTGGCAATGGGTCGAACTGAGCACGAGCCGGCTCATTTTTTTCAAAATAATAAAATAAACCAAAAACAAGTTTTTAAAAAAAAAAAATAAGCTGACCCACAAGTTCTAGACAAGCCGGCTCAAATAGTCCACAAAACAAGACGAGACGAGACGAGCTCTTGGCACATAGAGAGCCCGAACAACCCATGGGCTAAGCCAAGCCAAGCCAAGCCTTAAGCAGGTTTTCCACCCCTACAGAAACCATATAAATCTCCTATTAAACGTGGCGTGACCCTTGCATGTCCAACTTCACGAGATTATATTTTGTTTCTCAACTAGAATTGGTGCCTAGTAATTTGAAATGAAGCATGTTCCTAAAGCACCAAGCGATGATTAAGAAAATTTTAGACATTTCTATCATTTGAGGCTGATTGTGCAACTTGCTCCTTTTAGGACATTGGCAATCAACTTTCTACTGAGACAGGAGGCTAAGGACCAATGCTGCGATTTCCCGATTTAAAATATAAAAGTAACTGTAAGAACCAACAAAACATTAAAAGAAACAAACCTGCCACGTCCCGCATCTCGTCCACCATAGACGGAATCATAGCGTCCAAAACGACCCCCACCACGTACACTAGGGCCTGAACCCCACTGGCGTTTTGCCTTTCCCATTCCAATGCCACGTAAAGCCAAATCACGAATTTCAACAGGGACACATTGATTTGCTCCGTTCAAAACTTTGACAAGATCGGATGCATGTTTTGCATCCTTGTCACAGAAAAATGTAAAAGCCTCTCCAGTGGCACCTGCTCGTCCTGTTCTTCCAATTCTATGAACATAATCCTCTATTCCAGTTGGAAAGTCAAAGTTTATCACAACCCTGTAACAATAGAAGAGATTAACGGGGAGAAGGTGGAAAAACCAATCACACAAGAAAATCAAGAGCAACATAAATCATAGTGTGTCACAGATTGTCGACAATTTCTACTAAATCTTTTTGACTTTTAGGACATGTTAAGTAGGAAGGGTTGGATGGAACTATTAAGGAAGAAAAAGTGCTAAAAAATCATTATACTATTTGAGTATTATCCACTATTATGTACCAAACATGGACTTGGAAGTCATTAATTCAATGCAGCATTATCCAGGATAATCTAATACATTTAAAAACCGTGAATATGATCTCATGTTATATGTTGAATTAAGATTTATGACAAAAAGAAAAGAATTACAGCCTAGCCTATCTAATTCTCATAGAAAGTGCATATGATCTATCATTAAGTTTTCATTATACACCAGAGACCCTGCTTCGTAATATCTACAATTTTCATGTAGCAACTACTTGCCTAATATCTTTAATGTCCAGGCCACGAGCAGCAACATCAGTGGCTACAAGCACTGGCGACCTTCCAGTGCGAAACTGACTCAACACATGATCCCTCTCACCCTGAGATTTGTCTCCATGAATAGCAGCAGCATCAAATTGGCGGGTTAGGTTACGTGCAAGTTGATCGCACATTTTCTTAGTTGAACAGAATATTATAATCCTTGAACCTGGTTCTTGAGATCTCAATATCTGCTCCAGCCGCCTATGTTTCTCCACGGGTGAAAGGACTTCGACATACTGACATATGAGAAACATATTCGCTGTCAATATTTCTATGCAAGTTTCCAAAGCAAAAACAAAAACGGTGTGTAACTACAGACGCAATAAAAAATAAATAAAAAGCTGAAACTTCAATGAAAGAGGCTGATGGGAATTTTTAGGAAGATGGACCTGGGTAATGGCCTTGTTCGCGGCAAGCTCATCAATGTTTCCCATGTTAATCTGAACAGGTTTAACCAGTAGATCAGCAGCAATTCTCCGCACCTCCTTTGGCCATGTTGCTGTGTACATCAGTGTTTGCCTACTAGTAGGCACCTCCTTAACAATCTTTCTTATCTGAGGTTCAAACCCCATATCCAACATCCGATCCGCTTCATCTAACACCAAGTATGAAACTTGACGGAGGCTTACTCTTCTCATTTCTAGAATATCATTCAAGCGACCAGGAGTAGCAACCACAACATCTACACCTCTTTCTAGGTCTCTCAACTGAGGTCCTTTTGGTGCACCTCCATACAAACACTTAATTAAACAACAAATAAGAACCAGAATCAGTAACAAAATTCATTCACCCACATAATAATAGCTTATAACATACACGACTTTGGTGTGCTCCTTTTTTTTTGGAGGGTTTATAGATGTGTGCATTTGTTACATACTGCAAGGTCACTAAGTAAAGACAAGAAACTTTATAACAGAAACATAACTTTCCTATTTTATCCAAAATAAGCAGCAAACATCATTAAATCTATACCGTGGAAGATATCTTAGATGATTTTCCAAACTTCGCAGCTTCATCTAGTATCTGAGTTGCCAACTCCCTTGTCGGTGACAACACTAAAACTGTTGGACCTAATTTGGGATTATTGCGTCGTTGCTTTATGTGAGTAAAGCCAGGAATCAAGTAACCCAAAGTTTTCCCAGAGCCTGTCTTCGCAATGGCTACTACGTCAGATCCTTGTAGAGCAATTGGCCATGACTGTGCCTGTATTGGTGTAGGAGTAGAAAATCCAGCATTGTACACCTGAAAAAATAAAAACCAATCCACAACCCCTGTGAGCAGTATTACTGACTTAAAAATTTCTGAATGGCAACTTTTTTAAACTTATTCGAGTAGCCAATGCAAGAAGAAGCATCATCCCACAATGTAGACAGCCATTGCTTACAGATGAAAGCTAGAGTAGGAGGACGCGTCTTCTTTTTGGACTAAAAGGCAGACTGAATCATCACTACCACCAGAAGTCTCGGCCACAAAGTTGGATGATTCGGAAAGCCCTTCAGAAAACTTTGTCCACCAACAAGGACAATGCAAATACATGCAAGCCCATTCGAAGGCAGCACAGTGTACGACATTTGGCTCCTCCTTGGAGCAAACATCGCACCTGCGATGAAAAGTGCACATGGAAACTAAGAATGAGTTCTTAATCTCCACATTGGACCTCCATCGGTAACAAATGTTGCAAAAAAGGAGTGGGACCCACAGTTTATTACACCTACAAAGTTTCTATCCATCCAAGAATTTAAAAGAATGAAACTAGGTCCATACCTCCCTAAGAATCTCTGAAGGAAAACCAGTAGCTTCAAATGAAGTGAAAGGTTGGGGCACATTATCTCCCTAGTTAATTGAAGTACAGAAAAACAGTTAAAACATACATAAATAATATCGATAGAGCAATCCATAAAGAACATTAATTAATGAACGAGTATGTACAAAAAAGCATAAAACGGAAGTATTATAGAACAGGAGAAAGAGCACAAATCTAGATGACTACCACGATTTTGACATCAAATTAACTGCAACTAATATATCAATTGGGCAAAAACAACCTTTTGCTTATGAATGCTTCAAATTAAACCTAGGTTGACAAAAACCAACTGAAGTAGTATATTACTGGAATCCATAAAACTACTTCCATCATCAACAATAGAGATGTATGATATATTTGCTATTAGTTCTATTGAAGGATTCGAAAACATTTTAATTCTACGATTATGCCTCCTTTGGCGGTTTATGAATAGATAAAAATAATTGGTGAAAAAGTAGATAATATTTGTGGTTCCATTGAAATAAATGACTGAAAATGAAGTTTGACCATTTATAAATTATTTGTAAATTTTTCCTAGTGGAGGCTATATAGGAGGACACATCAATTGGCAGATGAGACAATACATACCAAGAATATTCCAAAACTATGTCAATGCTATCGAAGTTTGGATCTCTGTCCTATGTAAACTTACATCACCCATTACTAGGTTTGAGTCAACAGATCTTTTTACGTTGCCATATTTGACCAATTTTGAAAACATGTCTATTTATCGATCTGTCAGGCTGGCTGCAGCACGAGGCTTAAGTTGATCCAAATAATTGAAAACACTGGTTCTGACAGTGGATACAGTACTATCTCTTCAATTAAGACAAACATTAACTTAGTACCAGGTTTACAAAGACAAGTAATATAGATGCTTACAGTTACAGTTATGTCATGTCGACGACAATAAGAATCGGCAGATAAACAACTTTCTGCAACTTTTGAAGCGAATGAACTGAGTCCAGAGCTTGCTTTCACAATCAGATCATCATGTAAATGGTCTGATCTGCTTCTAGCACTCTTGTACAAGAGAAGGAAAATGAACTGGTTAGTTCATCAAAAAGGAACAAAGGGAAAAAATAAAAATTAACTGATATGCAGAAGAAAGATGTTATGCAAGTCCAAAAGTACCAGCACACAGTCAAATATTTTTATGCATAAAAACAGTTCTAAGTATCTCAAGTACATAAGAACTCCAAATAAGTTGAAGTAGAAGGAATATTGGAAGAGCCGAGAAATATTCATAATGTTACATTTTGGAAACCAAAAAGTACTTATTAACATCACGTTACTAAATACCTAATGGTACCAACTTCAATTCATTATATTAGGCACTAACCAACACTCTGAAAAGCAAATAATAATATATTAGAACATATCTTCCAAATTTTGTTTGATGCACTTTCAAAGGTAACAGAGATTCATCATCTCTTCAACTGGTCAATAAAAACCCTTTTAGAACTTCTTTAACTGTTGACAATAGTATACTGTCAGGACAGAGACAATCATATTAACCTCCTGAATATGTCACAAAGCTATGTGACCTTTATAGTGAATGTCAAGAAAAATCTCATAAACCATTCAGTAGACTATGCATAATAGCAGAACCATTAAAAGACGAATATTCTGATTTTAATCTGGCATAGTTACCAACATTAAACACCAATGTCAAAACAGAAAGAGAGATTTGGCCTATGAAGTTTACACTTATGCAACAATATACACAAAAATGAAGGCATGAATAAATCAGCATAATATCATCATCAACATTCAGTTTTCGTTTCTAAAAAAATTTAATAATGAAATATAATTCAACTTGTGCAGCTGCAGTAAATGTCTTTTAGAAATTTAAGCATATTTCTCAAGAGCATTAAGCAAACATGACAGACAATGGATCCACTAAAAAACATTCGCGGGGTAAATTAGGTTTACATGGATATTACCCAATACTTGGATTCAATCAAAGCTAAGTTCAAGGTTCTGAAGATTTCTTCTTCAAAAAAATAGGTCTAAAACATAGTTGCATTAGCACCTGATAACTTCCTGTCCCAGAAGCAACCTTCATTGACCCACTGTTGCTACTTCTGTTATATCTACCATCGTCATTATTCTCTGAGTGGCATCCTTGAGAAGACTTTTGAACTGATGAACTCAAAGATTTGTAAGGCACAGCAGAGCTTGCATTCAAAGAGATAACGGGCCTCTCATATTGGGTAACATTGGTCTCTGGATTCCAGTAATAAAGATATCCGCTCTTACCATCAACCAGACCTTTCCATGGTTTTGGGAGGGTGGGGTCCTCTGGCCCATATCGAATGCCAGTAGAAGGGGCTATTGCAGTAGCAGCCATATCAAAGGTACCCTCTTAGTTTTCCTGTAGTTTCAATAAACAACAGTATATAATATCTATGGAAGACAAATCATCAAACTTATGGCAGGAATGAAAAGAGATCTTGTACTAGCAAATTACTCAACATAAACTAGGGACCGACCAAAAAGCACATATGGAACATATATAGCTTCATTACACGAAAGAAAATAAAAAATAGAAAGAAAGCTGAGTGCATCTGCCTTATGCTAGCGCCCCCAGATATCTTAGGTTTCATCCAAGGCAAAAATCATTAAAACAAATGTTGAGTAGAACCATAGCTCATTCACTTATAAAATCGTACATGCATCGATGCATACAGCCATAGCAAGCACAAATACCTACATAAGCAGGAGAAAATATATTCCGACTCAATAGCTGAATATTAAGCATTGACCGAAAACAGAAATTTTTCTTCAAACAAGCATATATTTAGTTGCAAAGAAAAACAGACTACAAAACCTAAAATTAAGCCAAAATTAACAGCACTGACGCAAAATAAAGCACAAAATATTCATATACAAAATTGACCTAAAAAATCCTGATCTGAAACCCTATATTTCTTTACTGGGATTTTCCATAGAATTCCGCATGCATAAATGGAGATATATGTTCCGATCTGGAAAACTACCAAAAAAATACCTTAGAAATTAGAAGATTTGCGGAGAATTGTGCCCTACCGCGTCGATTAAGAACAATAACTAGAGACCACAAATACTCCCCTCTCTCCTCTCTCTCTCTCTTTAAAGCAATTTGTACGTATAGGTGCAAGAAAGAGAAGGCCACTTCCGAGAAACCAGAAGCGTCGGCAAATAAGAGAGGTAAAATAGTTGGTGGGAGGCGAGGGTATTTATAGCGGCGGACGGTGGAAGTAGATATTTCTTCCCCTTATCTATAAAAAAAATACTAGTATATTGCACGGGCAATGTAATTACGAAGGTATTGTTAACATTCCAAAAAATATATATTTAGCTCCGTTTTCTGATAGCATTTTCGTAAGTATTGAATGTTTAATATAATTTCTTTTGATACTTAATAATCAATGATTTGAATGAGATCTACTAAAATTATGCAATAAAAAAATAAAAACTCAAGTTTCAAGTATACGTTATTTTAGAAAGAAAATCAAATAATAAGAATGAATCGGATATGACATTGAATTTTACAATATAAAAAAATAGTGAAATCCTAGTCCAAACAAAAGATGTCTCTTGATGAAGCTTGAATTTTGAAGGATCTGCAAGTTCCAAAATGTTATAGTGTTATCACAATGAGAAATTTTTTTCCATGAATAAGAAATAAAAAATTAAACGTCGATTTAGATTAAGTAAAGAGAATAATAGTATTACCATTTGAGAACTTATAATCATGCGACGAGGATTCCTGCTCTTATTGTTTTCAGACTCGAATCTGCGAAACATAACTTGATCAAATGTAATATATGTCCATTCTCTTTATATGAATGTTGAAAGTGTGCGCTGGAAACACATAACAAAAATAATGGAAATTCAAAAAATAAAAAATAAAAAACTGGTTATGAAATGTTGCATACTCCATGAAACTAATTTCTAAAGAAACATAAAGTAATATTTGTAATCTATTTTTTTTTCTAAATACGGGCATACAGATATTGGCTCTAAAGTAAGAATTAAAACTACACACAGAATTGTACTTTGTCATTCATAAAGTCATGGAATCTTAGTTCTATATAAACAAATAAAACAAGCAAACATAAAATAGATACGGTTTACATTAACCTAAATTCATGGCATAAAAGTCAATTTTGGAGGGATGAAACAAAAGAACTGGAAAGAAGAATTCCATTTTGTACCTTTACAATTGTACTAGTAGTTGCAAACTTTATCTTCCCATTATTTGGATTCCTATCCACTAAACAGGGGTTAAATATAGAAGCTAAACATCTACATATAAACTAAGATCCAAAGTTAAGAAAATTAATTAAATGCTTAAATATGATCATGATAAATACGAAATCTGTTTTCACTTAGTTAAAAGACTTCAGCATGATTTTGAATTTATAAATATAGTAATGATTACTTTGATTTTAAATAACTTTAACTTGAAAAATGAGAGACCTCTTCAACACTTTTACTTCTGAAATTGAATTTCACGAATACATAAAATCATTTGAATAATTCTAGTGGCTATAACTACTCTATGGTTCTTAAATTTACAACCACAAGAACTCATTTCACTGAACAAGTTTTTCTTTTACATTTATGAGACGGTAAAGTGTATAACTGAAAATTGTGTAGCATATGGAGAAAGAGAAGTTAAATAAGCTCATGTAAAAGCCTTAGAGCAATGAAATACATTTCCAACCCGATAATAGATAATTACTATTTAAAGACTTTGTATGTTTACTTATAAAAAAAATTTACTAAGAATAATAAGATATTTTCTACCACAATAAAATAAAATATTTAACCCCTTGGCTCACTTTGTCATTTTATTTTGTCTAGAAGAAAAGATGGACCAACTTTCATGAACTTGCAAGTTAGTGTGCAAATGTTTTAGTATCTATCAGAGAATAACTTCGGGTGTTTTTCCTATATGCTGGTTTTGTTTTTGAAACAACATTCAGTTCTACTTCCATGCTCTTCACTGTATCTTAATCCATGCTTACCTTTTATCCTGTTTTATATTCCGTATTAAAACTTGATGCTATGTATTTTATGATAGAGGAATATACTTTCTTATTTGCATCTACAATTTTGGTTTTCTGTTTTGGTTTTTTTTCCCTAATGTTCCATCCATTTGTCCTTGAAATGTTATATCTATGCAGGCTTGAACTTTTACACCCATATGATTAATAAGTGTCGAGCTCTTCATTATGGTTAACAAATTTGCAATTTTCCACCACATATATCTTGAAAAGTGATTTTATATAAATAAAATATGCCATAAGCTTTAATAGTACAGAAGAAAGAAGGTTACAAATCCAACAACTTGAGATAATAATAATAATAATAAATTACTTTTAAATGTTTTAAAAATTTGATACAAATACATTTCACCAGTAATTGTCTTATTCTAATTAACCTAAAATTAAGCATTCGCGTATTAAAATTAAATGGTCTGCCATCAGGAAAACTACAATTTAGCTTAGCTATCTTTCGCCACAATAAAATTAGTAGACAACATAAAGGTTTATCTCCAACTCCCTCATATGATTTTTTTATAATCTTCTCCTGAGCACATCAAAGCTTAAGACTGTAGACAATAATACACTTTTAAGGCACATAAAAACTGGAACATCAAAATAGGGAAATTTTGAATGATCTTTTGAACAATTACAATCTCAAGACACTGATTCCATTGTCAAACGCAGTCTTAAACTAATTCAAAAGCATGCAACACAAATGGAGTAGTGAATGTATCAAACACAATATCAATTATAAAGAACCTGAAGAGTTCGGTATGATCGGTGCAACGACGTGTTTGCTCTTCGCCACCCTAACAAAAAAAAGGTATTCTGATTTCATTAATTCTATAAAAAAAAAAAAAAAAAAGCAAAACTTTTAATCGCATAAAACAAAAGAGTAAAAAAGAAATGCTTTTTCAAGCATCCCTTCCTTGCAAAGCCCACAAAGAAGAATGTTGCATGTATAGATATTAGGCTTAAATGATTTTTCAACAATCTTGTTGTGAATTTGAAATGCCTTCTCCAGATTCCCTTCCCAACAGAACCCGTGAATAATTGTGTTGTATGTAGTCTTATTTGGAACCAACCCATTCTCCAATATTTCATTCAACTTAGTTATCGCTTGGTCAGTTTCACTTGACTTGCAGAGGCCTAGAATTAAAGAATTATATGCAGAAATCCTTGGAATAATCTCTTTATCCTTCATTTCATCACAAAGCCTCATAGCTCTATCCCAATCTTCTTCCTTACAATACCCAACAATCAAAGTTCCATAGCTCACATCATCCAAGATATAACCTCTCTTATGAGCAATGTTAAGTAAATTGTATGCCTCATTAACCTTTCTTTCGTGGCACAGATTGTGCAGAGCAATGTTCAGTGTCACCGTATCCATTTTCAAACCTTTCCCACCCATTAGATTCATCATCATAAATGCCTCGAAAAACTTTCATACCTTACAAAATCCGCTTATCAATGTATTGAAGGTAATACGATCAGGTGAAAACCCGTTTTTCTCCATCTTCCTAACTGTCTTGCTAGCTTCATCCATCCTCCCTTCCTTACAATACCACTTAATCAAGATATTATGAGTAACCTCATTGGGCTTCACTCATTTCTCTGTCATTTCCTCCATCAACTTGAAAGCTGCAAAATTATTTTTCATCTCAAAATACCCGTTTATCAACGTGTTGTAAGTAACCACGTCGGGCAACAATTTCAACCTCNCTCCATCAACTTGAAAACTGCAAAATTATTTTTCATCTCAAAATACCCGTTTATCAACGTGTTGTAAGTAACCACGTCGGGCAACAATTTCAACCTCTCCATCTCATCTCTCAACCTACATGCCTCATCAATCTTCCCCTGTTTACAAAATTCATCGATCAACATATTATATGTCCAAGCATCCTTCAACCACCCCATCTTACAATACCCATGAACCAAAATATTGTATGTACTCCTATTAGGCGGGAGCCCCTTCTCCTTCATATCGAACAAAAAATCATGCACGTTATGCAATCTTCCCTTCTTACATAACGGGACCAATATCGTATTATAACTCACATTTTCTGTATTACACCCAATTTCACATTTCATATTCTTAAAAAATTCAATTGCCTCCTAAAGTTTATATTCTAAACAAAAGCCGCTAATCAAAATATTACAAGTATTCACATTTGGGACCACACCAAGTTTTAAAGCATCATTAAACAATTCTTTGCAAAAATCAGTAGCCCGTGAGGAGGAATTCTTTACCGGGGAGTTCAACAAAGTGTTGAGAGTCAACAGGGTGGGGCGGTGGCCATGACGCTTCATTTTCTTGAAAACCTGGGCAGTAATGTGGGGCCATCCCAAGTGACAGTAGGCCGAAATTGAAGTATCCAAGAGGGCTTTCGATGGGGGCGGAAGGGACAGCCAAGGGTGGAGGAGGTGACGATGTAAATGGTAGTGGGGATGATCAGAGACGATATGGGACTGAAGAGTATTTCTGGCATCCTTAAATTTCTGATGAGATAAAAGGGATGAGAGTATCGAAAGAACAGAGGGGAGAGGTAGAGGGGCTGAATGTAGGGTATTAGAATGAAGAAATGTAGAACAGTTGAAGGGAAATGGTGGAGAGAAGGGGAAGAAAGAATTGAGTGGATAATGGGTAGGGTTAAGAACGGGACAAATGGAGCAAGAGTGTGCGAATTGGGATGTCCTTTAGCAATGGACTTCAAGATAGTATAGATGAGTTCAGTGGAGTTCAGTAATGGCGGTGATTTTGTAGCTGTGACTTTTGTGAATTTTAAATGCTCCGCACAATACGATGCATTGCAATGCATCATATTGTGCGAAGCTGCACTCCCGCATTGCTCCGCATAATGCGGAGTGCAGAGACACAATGCTCCATCTTGTGCGGAGCTGCACTCCCGCACTATTCCGCATAATACGGAGTGCGGAGTGCGGAGACAAGAGTCTCCGCACAATTCAGAGTATCTACGCGCGTACTCAAAAAAAATAAGAGAAAAAAAAAACTTGCTCCGCAATGAGTATTCGCTCAGTGCGGAGCAATGTTCCGCATTGTGCGGAACGTGGTTCGCACACCGCGAATACCAGTGTCCTGTGCAAAGAGTTTTTATTTTTAATGTCTTCTTCTTATTATTACTATACCAAAAATGAATCTTAATCACTTTGCCTTTCAAACAAATAAATAACATGAAATATAAAGAAAATGTAAGTAATTGGCAATTTTCCTAACAATATTAAATTGATCTTTTTTAAAATAAAATCAGACCCATTATATCAAAGCCGCATAAAATTATTC
>CAIGRR010404065.1:0-23206 GCA_903798365.1 Fraxinus sp. 1973-6204
ATTCTTAATTTTAATATCTTATGCATAATAATAAAAATTTTATATTTTAAAATTAAAATATATTTTAAATATTTAATTATAAATAAATATACAAGTATAACAAATTTATTTTTTTATGTCCCTACAATTTTTGAGGCCCTGTGCCGTCGCTCAACTCGCGCGCCCTCAGGGCCGCCTCTGTTAGTACATAGCTTTTGGTGTATACATATGTTTCGTGAAAAAGTGGCCAGAACCCAGTAATCGACGGCTATTAATATTTGTTTAAAAATAAACTATAAATCGATAATTAATCTTAACTTAATCACATAAATTCTTCTGTAAGAGTCCTTTTGAATTTGGAATATGATTTGTGTTTATGGACCTAACCAACTTACGAACGAGTTAAGAATTATACTTAGGATTGAATTTTCTTCCTAAGCAATGTAGAAATGGTATGTAGTTCAAGTTGAGAAATATAAGTCAATTAACAATCTTGATTTTAAATGAAATTTTGCTGTCTTTTCATAGTTCTTGAAAGAAGCATGATATTGCTTCACTATGCGAGGTGAGAGGAGAATATCAGGACATTTTGGAAATTTCTAGAGTAACATAGGTTCACTGAAAACGAGGAATTACTAAAAATAAAAAAAGAAAATGAATTATGCTAAGTGTACATTCATGGTGTACATATTTTTTTGATACTGTGCGGGAATTCAAAAAGTGTTGGACTGGAAAGTGTTATTTTTTTTTTCAACTATTCAATCATGTGCCAATATGTGGCACAATATAAAAATAATGTAAAACAAAATGTATATATAACATAATTGAAAAAAAAAAATCAAGCGAGTTGAAAAAACGTAGTTCTAAACTCAATATAAAAATTAAGCTCGAACTTGAGTGATTATTATTATTACTTTGTCCACGTGAGATTAACAAGCATATGTTACACGTCTTGGAATTGGTCAAGCTCAATATAAATAAGGAAAAATACATAAACACCCAGATGATTGCTTTTTGGCTTTGATACAGAAAGATATGAGCATGTCGTATATAATATAGTGGTTTACTATAAAAAATACAAATTCAAATTTAGGAAACTTACAATTTTTCTTTTCACAAATCAGGTGTACAATTATAATAATAACAATAATAAAATATTACACACACACACACAAACACNAGCATGTCGTATATAATATAGTGGTTTACTATAAAAAATACAAATTCAAATTTAGGAAACTTACAATTTTTCTTTTCACAAATCAGGTGTACAATTATAATAATAACAATAATAAAATATTACACACACACACACAAACACTAATTCACCAAAATCTCTCCATCTCACCCCCACTCCAGTATCTCATTCCTCAACTAGCATCCACATCGTGTACAACATCATCCCCACTTTCAACAACGAGCATGTCATCATGTGTCACATGGTCAGAAAAATAGGGTACTTGAACCCATAATTGCTCAACAAATACTCGTTCAAAAGCAACATCCCAATGTAGGGATGTCAATGAGTCAAGTCGACCCAGCTTACGAGCCAAAACTCGAAGTTCAGGCTTAGTTAGAGTAAAAATGGTTCAAACTTTTTTTTATCCGAGCAGCTTGGCAAAAAAATCTAGGCTCGACTCGAACTTTCAGCTCGGGCCTTATCGAATTGAGCTGGGTCGGGCTAGCTCACATTTTTTTTTTTTGGTTTCCTTTTCAAACACAGGTAGCTTAGTAGCTGCTTGCTAAAGTGCAAAGGCAGTGCCTAGCAGGTACACGCTGCCTGATAACAAGCAGCTAAAGGCAGTGTGTAGCTGATATCTGCCTGCAATAACTAGTTATTAATTTTTTTCTTATGGCTTGACCAATGACACGAGCCGACCCGTATGGCTTGCTAGCTTGGTTCTACCGAGCTACGAGCTTGGTTAGCTCGGGCTTTTCTTGGGCCGAGTTGACGAGTCAAATTGACACCCCTACCCCAATGTTATAACAATTCTATGTTGCCACTAAATCAATCGTAAAAATCGACATGATGATTTCATTGCTGACATTTTTTCCATTTTCCACCTGATGCGTACAAATATTATTTTGCTCGAACTCAACTTATCCCAATTATGGAAAAAATCAAGCTAGAGGTACATGGCGAGGTTGAGCTATTTATCGAGTTTGACGTACATGCCGAGGTTGGGCTTCGAGAACAAAAGGACGATCTCCTTGTCCTTATCTCACACCATCTAGGAATACCAATCCCACTTTGATTATGACTTTCCATGACTTTTGCTCTTCTCCTAACTACTTACCTACCACAGTTTGATTTAAACTCAAACAGAACACTTTAAGTATAATACAAATACCTTACATGATAAGGATAAGGACTACAGGTGGTTAAATCCTTTCAAGACTCTATCATCAACATCTATAAATACAGGATCAATGTTCATTATTTAGATACGCTTTTACATAATATCCAGCACATAATTTTACGCATAAATTCTCTCTCTGACTTAAGCATCGGAGGACAACACGGACACACTTTGACACCTTTGTTTCAGGCATTGAAGATCAGTTCGTGCGTAATTCATGCATCCGGTTTGAGATCAAGCAGGTGCAGGTTTTTGGTAGCATCATTGGTGCCGTCTGTGGAAAGCGCTACCAGAAGCCATGGTTAATAATTTAAGTCTTTCTCTAACAAGCTTATCCTTTCCACTTCCTCCCGCTGAAGACTCTCCAGCCCCCAAGAAGAATCATCGAAAACACCAATATCCCAACCAGCAGTTGTTACTACCGGAGCTTTCGAGGAGCTCTGCAAGCAGGTTGCTACACTAACTCAGTTGCTGAGTTAAAAAAATCTGCATCGAGTACCAGCATCACATAACGGTTTAATGGAAGACACTCAAACTTAAGCTCAAGCTCCTCCTCACGTTCCGGGCACAGGTGATGTCCGAGCCTCTAGCGTACCTCGCATGACCTCGGGCTCGAAATCAGTCACTATGGACTCCACTGAAATTACCAAGATCATTCAGGATGGTATCGTGGTTGGTATACTTCAGAATACTCAGGCGATAATGGGGTTCATCCCTAACATCCCTTTTACCTTTAAAGTCTTGTCATACCCTCTGTCGGATAGATTTAAGTATCCTCGGGTGAAGGAATACGATGTGACAATCGACCCCATCAACCACCTCAATGTATACATAGATTTCATGAACTTGCAGGTTATACCTGATGAAGTAATATGCAAGGCCTTTCTTCAGACGCTCACTAGCTAGGGATTGGTTTTCCACATTAGAACCCAACTCCTTAGCTTTTTTTTTTCTTTTTTTTAAAGATTTGGTTGATAAGTTCTCCACTTTTTTCGCAAGCAGCAAGTGTATCAGTAAGACAACCGCATCACTCATGCAAATGCGTCAAGGACCCAATGAAACACTTCCCAATTTCATGACAAGGTTTAACAAAAAAAAAGACTCCAGATTCCCGACCTACATATCATAGCCGCTGTCTTTGCCCTAACGTACACCGTAAGATGTGAAGCATTCAAGATGTCTTCGTCAAAGAACCCTTCCAAATCGGTGACCGACTTACTTACCCACGCTAAGAAGTACATTAACATGGAATAGACCGTATTTCGAAGGAGAGATACCCCGCCATCAAGTAAGCCTGAGCATAAAAGGCCACATGAGTCTAACATACGTTTGAATCCTTTTCGGGGTAAGCCAAGACAAGACCCCCCTTCGACATCTTTCACTCGGTTGAACACCACGAGATCCAACATTTTGATGGAGATTAAAGATCTTAAAGAGGTAAAATGGCCTCCAAGGCTGCGAGCTCCGTCAGTTGCTCGTGATAGAAGCCAGGACTGTGATTTTCATCGAGATCATGGGTACACAATTTAGAATTGCTTCGCTCTGAAGCTAGAAATTGAAGCCCTCATCAAGAGGGGATTTCTAGGTCCTTACGTCAGCCATGACAAGTGTCAGAGGAACAACCAGAGTAGGGATAAGGCTTCGAAAGACCTAGGAAATAAAAAACCAGTATTGGGCACGATTAATATCATCATTGGAGGGACGGCCTCGGGCGGGACTCCAGCATCGGGCGTAACCAATACGCTAGACAGTATCCCTCAATCTCAATCACAACTCTTAGTAATATAGAAGATTTCGCTTTCGGATCAAATGACTTAGAAGACATATCTTTTCCTCATGATAACGCCTTAGTTATATCGAAGATCATTGCTAATTTTGAGGTGAGGAGAATTCTGGTAAATAATGGAAGCGTAGCTAATGTACTATCACATGAGGCTTTTTTTAATATGGGTATTTCAGCTGAGTAGTTCAAGCTGGTCAAACCCCTCTTCAGGGGTTCAGAGGTGGTGTCATCGTTCTAGAAGGCATTGTCGAGTTACCTCTCATCGTAGGATCAAAAGGAAAATAGGTAACACTGATCACAACCTTTCAGGTTTGTACTCATATGGCCTATAATGCTATACTTGGAAGACCACTACTTAATAGAGTTAAGGCAATTGTTTCAAATTTTCATTCGGCAATGAAATTTTCCACAAGTAATGGGGTCGGGGTAGTTCAAGGAAGTCAAGCAGTGGCCAGACAATGCTATGTTACCGTTGTTCGAGATATCAAGGCTGACGTCATGCAACTTTTAGAGCTCGAGCTTGACCTTGACCTTGAAAGTTGCGAGAGACTTGCTCTAGTGGAAGAGATGGAGGAAGTCGAGCTCGAGCCTGGTAGAAAAGTTACCATTGGTCGAGATCTTGATGCTACAACCACAACATAACTTATTAGTTGTATATCCCTCAACATCATGTATTCACTTGGAATGTCAAAGATATGCCTGGAATTGACCCCAAAGTTGTAGTACATAGACTCAATATAAACCCAGATGCACGACTAGTGAAACAAAGGAGAAAACAGTTTGCGCCAGAATAGCAGGAGGTCATACAAGAAGAAATTGCTAAGGTCATTAATGTACAATTCATTTTAGAAGTCCAATACCCAAATTGGCTTGTCAACATTGTTCTTGTTAAGAAAGCCAGTGGAAAGTGGTAAGTTTGCATTGACTTCACAGATCTGAATAAAGACAGTTACCCTTTACATCGAATTGATAATATTGTTGACAGCACGTCAGGTCATAAGCTATATAGCTTCCTGGATGCCTTCTCTGGACATCACCAGATCTTCATGGCGGGAGAGGATTAAGAAATGACTTCATTTATGGCAAATCCAGCCATATACTGCTACAAGGTCATACCTTTCAGATCAAAGAATGTCATAGCAACATATCAAAGACTCGTTAATAAGGTTCTGATATGATAGGGAAGAACATCAAAGCATATGTAGATGATATGGTGGTTAAAAGCAAGAAAGTAAACTGTCACATTACTGATTTTGAAGAAGTCTTCACTATACTATAGAAGTATAAGATGAAACTCAATCCAGCAAAATGTACCTTCGGAGTGGCCTCAGGAACATTTTTAGGATTTATGATCACACACAGAGGGATAGAGGCCAAGCCCGAAAAGATCCAAGCCTTGATGTATATGGAATCCCCGAAGAACAAAAAGGACATTCAGAAATTAACAAGTCGAGTAGCGACTTTGAACAAATTTGTGTCACAAGCTTTGATTGGAATGAGAAACGTGAATTAGCTTTTCAAGAGCTCAAAAAAACATTGGCAACTCCTCTAGTTCTTACCAAACTAGATCCTGGTGATACCTTGTTATTGTACTTAACAATTTTTCAAAATGCAGTAAGTGGGGTACTAGTAAAGGAGAGTGGAAAGGTCATGTGACCCATCTATTATATGAGTAAAATGCTTCTTGATGCGAAAACTCAGTATACGCTGGCCGAACAGCTTGCTCTTACCCCGGTCATAGTTACCAGAAAGTTGCATCAATACTTTCAGTCTCATTCAATCGTTTTACTTATAGATCAACCCCTCATACACATACTTCAAAAGTCGGATGTTTCAGGAAGATTTTTGAAATGGGCGATTAACCTTGGAGAATTCAACATTGAGTTCAAGTCGTGGTCTGCAATTAAGGCGCAGGCTATAGCTGACTTTATCGCAAAACTTACACTAAAGTCTCGGGGGACCGATGATTAAGACTCGAGCAAGACCTTGAAAATTTGGGAAATCTTCGTAGATGGAACATCAAATAGTTTGGGCTCGAGAGTTATGGTCATCATCACTAACCCGAATAATACTGTAGAAATCCAATGCGTACTCGGGTTCAAATTTGAAACCACTAATAATAAATTAGAATACGAGGCTGTTATCATAGCTCTGGAACTTGTATGCAACCTTGAGCTAGAATACATTAAAGTTTTCAAAGACTAGCAGCTAGTGGTCAGAAAGATAGATGGTACGTTTGAAAGAAAAGACGAAAAAATGAGTTTGTATTATTTAAAGGTGCATGGTCTTAGAAGACGATTCAAGAGTTGTGAAATCCTTAAAATTGCCAGAGCTGACAATTCGAAGGCCAACACATTATCTAGGCTCATGTTTATGGGGGATAGATGGGCTAGATAGAACGGTATACTACAAGATGGTGACAGAGCCTAGCATTAAACAGAAGTCAAGCATCATGGACATTGACCACGAGCCTTCTTGGATGGATCCGATAATTGAGTTCATAAGTAATGGGCATTTACCGTCAAACCCTCGGGCTACAACGAGCATTAGGTCCCGAGCGACAAGGTATTGTATCATCAGAGGAGTCTTATTTCGAAGAAGTATTACTTTTTCCTACCTTAGATGTCTTATACATTTTGAATAGCTCTAAGCCTTGGATGAGGTTCACGAAGGTGTGTGTGGAAATCATCAAGGTTCTTGAGCTCTTCCCTGGTGTGACAAGTGCCAGAGATTCGACAATATCATACATACCCTAGCTGAAGAACCGACTCCCATCCACTTTTTGGCTCCTTTCGAGTAATGGGAAATTGACATTCTAGGACCTTTTCCTTTGGAAAGAGGTCAACTGAAGTTTATTGTAGTGGCAATAGAATACTTTACCAAATGGGTAGAAGTTGAACCCCTAGTAGTAATCTCAGAGCCCAAGCTCAAGTCATTCATATGGAAGTCCATTATATGCAGGTTCGGGGTATCGAAAGTACTCATAACAGATAATGGAAGGCAATCCGACAATTTACATTTCAGGAGTTTTTGTACCAACCTCGAGGTTGGCCTTCCTACGATAAGAAGGCTCGAGCTTAATCTCGAAGGGCCAACAATCAAACATCTTGACCTAATCAAAGAAGTTTGAGAATAGGCATTACTTAGAGCTGTAAGTTATCAATGTACAATAGAAAGACACTTCAATAGCAAGGTCAAATCAAGAAGTTTCAAAGTTGGAGATTTAGTCATCAGAAGGGCAGAAGTTGCAGGTCATCCCCGGGAAAACTTGGGCCAATCTTGTAAGGACCTTTTGAAGTCATACGAAAAGTAAAAGGTGGAGCATATAGCCTGAAAGACACCACAGAAAGACCTCTCCCAAGGCTTTGGAACGCCAACACCTCAAAATTTGTTACAAATAGCTAGCTATGCCCTCATGTATCTAGGTTACTTCGTTTTTTTTTTTCATTTTTTTTTCAATTTGGTTATGTTAGGTTTATATTCCTTTGGTAGTTTTTACCTCAGGTTGCATGCCCTTACGTTGTTTTCCTTTCAAAGGCCATGCCCATTTACATTATTTTATAGACATTTTAACAATTAAAAACTAGCCCTGGACAATTTTGTTTAGTGTTCACATATAATTAGTGTAAGGTCATGCTTCGCGCATGCAGCTAATACTTTTACTTAGTGTAAGGTCGTGCTTTGCGCATGAAACAAATACTTCAAATTACTGTAAGGTCGTGCTCCTTGCACGCAGCTAATAAACCCACATAGTGTAAAGACGTGTGTATGTACATTGCTGCTCAAGGTCCTTATGACTTGACCTTAATATTTCTCAATGTCAAATTAGGTTGAGCTCGAGATCGGGCTGATACTCACCATCCGTAAACAGCTTCAAGATTCACATTAGAAAAAAGGCCCGAGCCAAATACTCGAGCTACATATATAGTGGAAATTGAACAAAGAACTCGAGCTTGTTGGCCAAAATACTGGTAAAGTAAAATGCTCGAGCTACATATATATAACAAATCGAACAAAGAACTTGAGTTTGTTGCCCAAATAATATGCTCGAGCTACAAATACTTGAGCTTTTTGGCTAAGTAAAATGCTCGAACTACACATGCTATAATGTTAAAATTAAAAATTAAACAAATACTCTAGCTTGTTGTCCAAAGTAACATGTTCGAGCTATGCATGCTACATTGAGCTTCGCATACAATAAATTACAAATCAATAAAAGACTTGAGCTTGTTGTCCAAATTATTGGCAAAGTAATACGCTTGAGCAATGCATGGTACATGTTAAAAATTGAATAATAACTCGAGCTGCTCACCTAAAATATTTCAGAAGCTCGAATTGTAGCCAAAGTAGTTAGAAGGCAGCATACGCGAGCTCACCAAGAACTCAAGCTTCGATTGTCCAAGTTAAGAGCTCGACCTCGAGTTTGATATGTTTTGAAAGAACGAACATAATTACAAAATGAAAGACAAAATATCAAGCTAACATTGAAATCAAAAAATAAACCTAGATTGGGCAATGTACTTGTTACATTTTAAAAAATATATAAAACAAAGGTCGGGGAGGAGGACCTAGCCTAAATCCGTTGCATCAACAGAACAGTCCTAATTAGGAGTTTCGACCTTGTCCCTATCTTCGTCCTCAGCCTCAGAAGTAGAAAGCTCGAGCTCTTTCGAGAGCTCATTCACTAACCTCAAGTCCTCGATGACAGGCTTCAAGTTTTCAGAGAGTTTAGTTTGCAAGAATGAACGAGCAAGCCTCAGGCCATAATGATAAGAACCTAAATCGTACTGACCCAGCAATGTCCCGAACTATTCTAACTTCTTGAAGTAGTCAATCACCTTGCCTTATCATCCTGGCCAACTTGTCCTGAAGCCCTTCTCTGAATATAAAAGCTCGAGCTTTGCCTTCTTGGCCTTGTCCTTGGTGGTGCCTACTTTGTTTCAAGCTTTTTTTATCTCGATCCTGGCTAGGTCCCTCTCTACTTCGAGCTCGCAAATGCATCTTTTGCATTGCTCAACTTCATCCTCGAGCTCGCTCATTTTTGCTCGAGGTGCTGACCCCCTTCAAAGCTAAGCCTTGAGCAACACTCAAAGTCTGAGAAAGACAAAACATTAGATTGAGCAAAAGAGGAGGAAGAAGAAGAAGAGAGATAGAGATCGAGATCATACCTTTAGAGTCAATAGCTCGAGGGTCTTTGTCCCTTCATTGTAATCGACCACCTCAGTATATTTGTTCACAATGCTCGAGACAAGCGAGCATTATGTGTATTCGTCCATAGAGGACAGGGGTATAACATTGTCATCCAAGTCAACGATTTCAGGTGCACCCCGGGGAGTATAGGCTTGAGCATGGACTCGAGGAGAAGGATGTGGTAGAGGGATTGGGCTTCTTGTTTTTTATGATTGCCCAACCTCGCTTGGAAATTTGCTCGAGACTGCCTCCCTTGATCTCTTCTTCCCCTTTGACGGGGTAAACACTTTATGTTTCAGGCCCTCGGCCTTGTAGCAAACATTCGCGATAAGTTTCGATGGATCGAAAAATCCACTTTTGTTGTGGATTTTGAGAACCGACATGCACATACAAGATGCTACAAGTTGATTAATTGCAAATATAAAGAGGGATCTATATACTTATTGTTTTTATTATTACACATGAGATGCATACGCGAATGTGTACCAAGTTTCTATATATCTGTTGGAAATTCAACTGAATGGACAGTGTCTGAAGAAGTACAAGACAAAATTGTATTAGCTCATATTCAGAAGAGAAGTTCTGGAAGGCCTGCTGAGAAGAGAGAGATCATTTGAAGAAGGGAAATCAACAATTAAATGTGGATGTTGTGGAGGATATGGTCACAATCGTAGGAGATGTTCTAGTTTGGTCCCATTAAACTATAATCACATATAGAAGAACACCCAATAATAGGAAATCAACTGATGATACAGTTAGATCATAGCTATATCATATTCTTGTAGTTGAAACATTCATTGAAATAACACAGTTGCAATTAAATGTGTCGTCTTTTCAATTGTTCAATTGAGATGTGACCTCTATTTGCTTGTGTTTGAATAGTAAATAATTAGTTAGTGACTTGTGCAAATGAATTTGTGATATGTTATTACTTCACAAGAACATGTAACATCTGATTCAAATTAGTGACTTGATAGGGAAACAACTTAAAAAAAATCATTGAACTCTATCGACTAAAATGTGACCTAATTATAATAATATGTGACCTTGCTTAGACTCTGTAAATTAAGCATAATATACTAAAAAAAAATATGTGACTTTATGATATGTGTATATGATTTACCTTGTAGAACATGTATACATATACATGTATCTCTGACAATTTGAAAAGTGGCAGAAAAATAGCATCAATTTGATTTATTAGCCTGTGCATATATAATGTGACATGTCTAGATTACAATATGCATTATAACACGTACCTTGAGTTGCATAATTTGTCTATTCATATATATGTTTGATCATAAGATAACAGACTGTGACCTCATCAGCAACATTTGATAAATACCTGTGACCTGTGGAGTATGACATATATATGTGAACATGTATACTGCCTACACTATGAACCGTGACGTGTTTATTATAACATGTGACATTTTCCAAAAGACTTGTGTCTAGTGTGTTGTGACATGTGACCTATGGCATGTAAAAATCACTTAGACATTAGACATTAGAAACCTGTGCTATGATATGCGACCTATGTCATGTGTTTATTTTCACTTAGTCATGAGATGGAGAATCACAGTAGACATTAAAAAAATATAAATAGTTATGGTTACAACCAAAACACACATTAAATCTGTGTATACAAACCTGTGACATTTCTACCTAATTTGTAACCCTGACAATAATATGTAACCAAAAAATGAGGTATTATTAACTGAACATGTTGCATTCATGAATTGCAAATTAGACCTTACACTGATGGGATAATATTCATCACAATCACTTTCATTGAGTATAAAATATTAAAAGAGACAAATATCTCGAGTGCTATATTATAAAAGTTACAAATCCAATCATCAACTACATTTACAAATGTGATTTCAAATTCCAATCTATAATAATCCCCTCCCCCTTTGTAGGCTGTTTCGCCGCTTCATATAGATCTCTAGATATTTATAGAACAGTGTGACAATATCCATTCTACACTTGCCGGCATTTATTTGGTATGGAGTGTTTACCTTCACGGAGGATGTGCAAGGCATGTAAATTCATAAATATCTCGCAATCATGAATAAGGAACAACACAAAACAGTTTTGTTATGAATGAAAATTGTTTAAAAGTTATACATTTTCAAATCTTGGTCACAAACTTACCCATTCGTCTACTATGATAGGGTATTATCGATGATCACCTTCGACTCCCTACATTCGGGTTCATGATAATCGAGGTTCTTTTTTGACAGTCCTAGAGCATTTATTAGAGTAGGAAAAATTTTAAAGCACAGTTCAATTTCTTGTCGAACCTTTTAGTCACTCTAGGTCATACCGGTTCAATTGGACACCATCATGGTATGAGTTCTAAATTGTAGCATACCAAGCATCTAGTGTGCTTTGTTGGTAGACAGGATTGGCTTGAACACGTTGTCAACATCAGCCTAGGGTGTGCTGAAAGGTAGGCTGTTACCTATTACCGTTTCAAAATCTCGTCCATTGAACTAAAAATCATGGTCGACACAGATTGAGATAGGAATTACATGTTTGTCCTAATGTCCATCAAGTCACTTTTTTATTTTCCCTTGCATTTGGACAATATAATTCATCTTCATTGTCTGTTTAGCCTTTGTAGATGACATCTGTGACTTGATATCATCAAGTTGCACGTTCAAAACTTTGTCATTTGACTAGAGTTAGGATATTTGCATCCCGAGCTCTCGTCTGAAATATTCAAACACTTGAAAATTGCAAAAATAAATCAGAGTTTGTGACCTAAAAATAGTGATATGCGATCAACTTTAAATATACAGTGCACACTGAAAACACAACTGCATAACCCATGACCCGAGCTAAATGACATGTAACCTGAATATACTGATCTATGACCAATGATGGAAATATTATACAAATTGAAAGCACAACTGTATGATCTATGTAATGTTCTAAATGACATAAGACCCACATGAAATGACCTATGACCTTGATAGATGACATGTGAGCTAATATGAGAACGTAACATATGTATGTTAATATTTGTGAACTGAATGTATTGATTGTATGGACTTCAATAAAAACTTACATAACTTATTGTGCCCCAGGTGAATATGGTTCCTTCGGAGAATGAGGGTCAGTGACGGATCCTCTTCAGTCAGGGTTCTTTCGTGAGAAGATGTCTTTTGCCATCTTGGTGCCATCTTGGTGGAGGATTAACAAATCATTATCGTCGTCAGAGACATTAGCCTCTCCAATAATATACTGTTCGTTAACAGGAGCATTATGAAGATTTTTTGCATATGATGGACCTGGCTTCCCACTTGTACCCATATGGTTAGCTGGCCTTTTTGTCTTATCCTTATTTATCCGATCGTCGCATGAAGGTCTAGTTGAATTGGCATGTTGACCCATTCATGTACAGTATGACCATCTCAGTTTTCGAGGGGTCTTGGTCACAAATCTCAATTACAGTTCAAAATAGATTAGAGAAAAATATTGTTAACAATTCACAATATAATACATAACGAGTTCATTTTTCTAAAAGGTTACATCGGGGTTTGAGAAATAGTCGGCTCCTTCTAACTTCGCAGTGTATGGTTGTTCGGCTGCCATCCTGTTTTTGAAGCAGGATGCATCTTCGATATTCTCATGATCACAATTCCATCGAGACTAAGAATAGTCTCGTATTTCTATGCTTGAAAAGCTACTAACATACCTCGTAGCCTATAGTGTGTAATCTCCTACTCAACTTGCCTTTCAATGCACCCAAAGTAGTTTCAAATAGTAACTTCGCCCATAGGAACCTATCCATTGCAGAGAAGTTCTCAACAAGAACGAACAATGTGTGGTCAACAACCTTCTTGTAATCTCTAGGAAAAAGATAAATAGCGACAAAACACAAAGCCCCAAGCATAACAATGTCCTTATCAGCAGAGCTTTAACAAGATCCAAGTCTGGCATTTGGCACGCAAATAGAAATGTGGACTTGACGTCTTCATGTGTTACATCGTCCACTTGACGAAAGGTTTTTTTCTTCAATTATGACGTTCTATTTTCAAGCTTCTGTATATCACTGTCTCCGAAACATCTCAAGCATGTGACTAAACAGAACTCGGCGATAGAGAACCTGACATATTGCCTAGACACACCAAATCACATTTCATCATCATTAGGGTGATAAACCTACCTTAAAAGAAAGTACTGAATCAACTTTGGTTGAATCACAATTTCATGGCAATCCAGGAAATGGGCAAAAGATGTTCCAATCAATATACGTTTTTGGGCTTGACTTATATTTGTTTTGATGGTGGTAAGAACACCCTTTGTCACTGAAAATCTTACCTGTAAACCAACTATCTTTTGGTATTATTTATTTCTAGACCTGTATTAAGTAGTTAGAATGACACAATGTTAAACACTTGTTTGGAATGAAAAAGTACATATGAATCACATACAGATAAAATGATATACGATGTTTAAAATCAGGCCACAAATATATATTGGTATATAATCACGTGAATCATATCACAGATATAGAGAATGGTATGTATTAGAGCTGCATATTTATAAAAACCTTTGATCGAATTTGAATATCATGGTCACATATGGACTCTTTGTCTTTAGGACACATATCTTTCATAAAATTAAAAAAAGAATCAATTTCCATAAAATAAAGGATTCAAATAGAACCATAATCCATTCCAATCACTAATGAAATTGAACCGAATAAAAGTCACAAATGTCCAATATATCTTCAATGCTTCTTACCTATCAATTTTTGAATACATACATATAACTGAAATAAATAAATAAAAAATCGAAATTACCTTGTTCGAGGGCACTTTTTGCACAGTCTCAGTGACCTTTACTTTTTCGATGGGGTTTGTTTGGTGTTCTCCTTAGTCTTCCTTCTACATCTTCGCTGTGGTGTACCTTCTATCTTGATTCCCTTTTTTGCACCCTTTACCTTTGCTATTTCACTTTGACTTCGGGTTCTTCAATTTTCACAAGATAATGGAAAAGATGATGAATGAAAGAGATGATGAATGGAAGAGATAATGTTGATAATATATAGATGAAAAGTATAAAATACAGTTAAAATGGTCGAAATAAGGAGCGAACTCAACGGTGATATCATGTGTAGCCGTGGGAGAGGAGTTTGAGAGAGAAAGGATTTGGATAATAATCGAAGTTAAGATAATGGGTAATTTGAACTGCGATATTTAAGGGAATGCGCCTTATGTATTTAATATGCTTATTATTTAATTATTAGCTGTAATTAAAATAATTAATATCTAACTATTATTTTAATACCTAATTTCTGGTTATAAAACCTTCTCACTTGAATTTTGGACTGTGAATTTGAATGCCTCGAACAATGTAATTTCCACAGTTAATTGTGTCCCAAGAGGCCCATTTGATATGTGTATAATTGATCCCTAAACCTCAACTTGAATATATGCATATAATGAAACCCTACATGCCTCATTCAATTGTTAGACTAAGATATGTATTTATAGAACAAGATTTAGATTAAAAGTATTGTTCAAATCGATTTTCACTGAGTTTGAAAAGAAAAGTTAAAAAATTCCCTCAATTGGACACTTTTTCTCATGCAACTTTACTCATTCATATTCTAATATTTGCAATTAAGTTCTTTTCACTCGTTGCAAGTTCTGAAATTTTATAATTTAGTCCTCAAAATCTTCAAATATCGAATCAAATCCAAAAACTTATGAAGTTTTAACGAAAACTCCATTAATACTTCAACTTAATCACTTGCAATTCAATTGATATTTAGTTCTCTGAATCAACTCCAATTAAGTTCGAAATAACCATTTCATGTACCAAAATTGGATTTTTTTTTTTTTTTGGTATAATTAACATATTTTACTCAAATTTATTGGACAACCATTCAATTTACAAATAATTCAATAAGAATAAAAGTTCGGATAAGTGCATTTATCACTCGCATTTAAACATTAAATTATGATATTATGACACATGGAATGGGTAATTAAGAAAACGATATGATATTTGAAATTAAAGCACAAGTGCACTATCATGTTAGATCTACAATGATGTTAAAACACGATTCATGATCGATATTTTACCTTTTGCGGATTAAAATCTCGTGAATCTGGTTTTTCTGCTCAAGAACGAATTTGCAACTTGTGATTCTTGCCAAGCCTCTAATATTCTCTAATCTTTATGTATCATAGCAGTCTAAGTGTTTTATCTTTAACGGTAATTAATACTGAGAACAAGGACAAAATTTTGACCATTTGAAGGAGTCGACGTCAATGGCTTGGTGGTGAAGAATTAGGGTTTGTTTTCTCTTATTTTTTGCTAACAAAATAATATGTAGAGTTGTGTGTGTTCCCAAACTAAAGATAGCAATGGGGCGGGTCGATCATTATCGTCCTCGATCCCATTGAGTATTTTGGTTATCCTGCTTCGCCCCCATACTTGGTTAAAACGGGATGGGACGGGTTTGAGATGATTGGGGAGGGGGCCCTGCCTCGTTTATTGCGCCGTTTTATTTTTATTTATTTATTTATTTTTTTGCTTTTATCTTTAATTAGTGAATATTATTACCTTTTTTTTTTAAAAAAAAATGTTTTTGTTAGAACAATTCATATTCTTTTTAAAAATGATGATATTTTTTTTGTTGGATGAAAAATTTAAATTTGAAATTAACTTTAAACGAAGCGGGGTAGTGGGACGGGGTCCATGTTTCCCATCCCCGTCCTGTAACCGTTTAGGAGCAACGAACCCCATCCCATCCTCCACCTCGTTTACCTGATTAGATGGGTAATCTACGTCCTATTCGGGGCCACAAATATCTTGTTGAATGAGGTTTTTTTTTTAGTCATCCTTATCCCAAACTACACTAATAAACTGTATATAGACCTCTTGAAACACTAAACCTTTAAGAATTTCGAAGCCCAAATATTAGTGGATCCAAAATTACTTAACCCAATTAATCAATTTTGACCTATTAGTTTAAAAATTCAATCAGTCAATTAATGGCTCAAATGCCCTACATTTATCAATTAACTTATTCCTCATTTTGAGTCTTCTAATGATCACCATTTATGTGGCATTCGGTTCGGATCTCGATCAAAATGACAAATAATGTGGAGATAAATCAATTTATCAATTAATTTAACTAATTATATATTTGTCCAAAATTTACATGTAGCAGATTGTCAAAGTAACCCAAGTGAAAAGAATTGTCACGTGGTGTGATTCATAATTTAAGATATTGTTTGATCTTCATTTTTTTCAAAATACATTTTTTTCTTTCTTTTCAACCACACATTCTTTAGTAAAATAATATTGCACACAATCCAAATTTTATTTATTTATTTTTAACCACACATTTTATATCAATCTATCATTTCAAAATGCATTTAACACAATAATAGGGCTCAAACAGGCTCTAAATGTGTGGTTAGCACGAAATACATTCTTTTTATCAATTATGTCCCAATTGATTACGAGTTATGAAATTAATGTGGATCCTATTTTACTAATTATCTTCTTTGTCACTTGGGTGATCGATTTAAGGAGTTCTATTTGAAACCTTTTTCAGATCATAACTTCACCGCAATTCCTCACTCCACTGCCACCGAGGAATTGTATAATTGATGTCTTGGTCCACGAATGTCGGGACATAATTTCTTACTCTCTAAAAGTGATAAATATAATTTCTTTATCATCCATAAATTTTCATGTGATTCATGTCGTACTCATTTAGTGTTGCATTAGCATCATTGAAAGAATCACATCCAACACCATCAAAGTTTGATGATTCATACATAAGATTTCATAATGATCTCGAGTCTAACAATCAATTTCACCGTTGTCATATAGAGATAATCTACTGAGATTGAAATAGTTATCCATGTGAAACATCTAATGTACGTGTTGAATGAAGTTGTTCAACTAACAATCATCTATGTATTTACTCGAGTGTCCTTACACTCTAATCATTGAGATCGACTACTCTCTTTCAAATAGAAAAGTACAATATGTGCTAGCCAATTTGGACTAGTGATATTTGCATCTCATTATTCCATTCGGCTAGTAGTTTAAGAAAGAAAATCAAAATGGTTATAATTTACTATCATAACCCTTAGTAATCAGTACATCGTGACTTGAATTTATATTGCAGACTACATTCATTACTTATACATAATCAGGTAAATAGTAACAAAGATGTCATAACAATAAAAGTACCATCTCAACAACTAGAGCTAGGACATAAGACTGACATATGATTCATCACATTTTGTTTCTTATAATTCTGATTTTTGGAATGCAAATTAGCCTTATTCATAGAATTTATTTCGACTTAAGAAATCTTATTCAAAATAAAGAATACCCAATACCTTGTGATTGAACCACTTGCATTATACTACCAAGTCTTCAATTTAATACACCATTTCACACCAATGGTCAATAAATATATCACATGACAACCTTTATGAGATTTTTTTCATGTACTAATTTTGCACAAAATGGTGGTTGTAGTGAGTTGTAATTTGAATTCTAAAAAATCAAACTATTCCTTCCCATAAGTTTGCGGTTGAGTCAACCCACATGGAGGATTCAAGGTCCATTTTCTAACATATTTTCAAGAAAGTTAATTTTCCATCTAAAAAACTTGCACGCAAAAATATCGAGATAACCAATTAAAGTTTGTGAGCATTGGAAAATCGAAAGACACTACATTCGAAACCATGTCACTAAAACGAAGTGAAGGGAGAATGTAGAGATTAGTGACTTGCACAATGTTCATTTGTACACATGGTTTCATACATATATAGGATTTAGCTTCTTCTCCATCTTCATTTTTGAAGCATAAAAGCAAAAAATAATAATAAATAATAATAAAAGTAAATTAATTATAACGACCTTGATGAATGTTCAGCAGCACTTGCAAGACGCCGCATTACATCCACTTGAACTCGAAGAGAAACAATGTAATCTAGGGTTTCCTTAATCAAAGAAACTTCATCCATATTTTCTCCCCCAGGTACAAGATTTTTAAGCACTTGGGTTCTGTTCTTCACCAATTTCTTTGCGATGGAGCTGGCCTTAACTGCATGGGGTCCCAATCCCACTTTTCTAGCTCTAATCTTAGTAATATGGCTTCTTCTCAAAATCTTCTTGCTTGTAATTCTACTGCTGCATGCCATCAATCTAATTGAAGCTTTCTTCTTAATTACTTCCGAACCCGAAAATATTTGTTCAACGAGACTTTCGTTCGTCTCATTTTTCGAAATGTCGGCCATTAGCGTGCGACTCCAAAGAGTGCTGGCATTTCTGGTGGAAGCAATGGCCACATCTGCTGATAACTTTATGGCCCTTTTTCTCTCCAAAATGCACATGTCCTTCTTTAAATTACTGTATATATGGAGACCATTTATCCATTTCTTTAGGAATTCTTGTTTGAGTGAAGTTGAATAGCCCGTTCTACACAGGGGAAAAAAAAAGAGCAGTAATTAAGAACACGAATAATTTAATAAGACAATGAATAAGATTTTAACTTCTTAAGGAAACCGGAAAAATAAGAATACGGTTTTATTATCGAATTTATCAAACCAATGAAATCTACGTTTCCAGTTCTTATAATTGTATAAACCAAATTAAGCAAGAAACTTGTAAAGGTAAAATGAAAATTACAGCAACGTACTGCTAAACTGTTCATATACATGTATGAAATAATAGCTGAAGACCTGAGTTAAATCTTGAAGAAATTACTAGCTATGAATACATAATAATGACAGAAACATAAAAATATATACAAATATTATATCATCGTCGTGTATAGGGGAAGAAAACTCGCATTACCTTGCTTTCATCGAAACTGAATGGAAAAGTTTCCAGATGTAATAATGGACAGAGAGAAATTGCAGAAGAACTTAATTTTCTTGGGATCCAACGTGTAACAGTCACCAAGAACTTCACACACACAGAGAGATGAAGAGTGAGAGAGAGAGAGAGGAATGAGAAGGAGAAGAATGTGCATTAAGCCCATTTATTACTGAAAGAAGGGAGGTGGTGGGCCAATGAGAGAAAGACATTGCACATGCGGGCACATGGAAGTTGATGGTCCACAATTCAAAACCCTAAACAGATTATTGAAATTTGTGTGGGTGATTATGAAAGAATTAGTAGTCCCCTTGAATTCTAGAAGCCAAGCAAACCTAATATCTGTAACTTATTATGACAGCACAATAAATATATGAGACACAAAATTCCCAACTTGTCAATTTCACTTCCTCGTGCATCTTGATTCTTGAAAGTGCAAGTCAAAAGAAGGTACAAAAGAACAAATAACTGAGGTAAAATATTCAGCATTTCCGTTGTTCATTTTTTTTTCGGTTAATAAATAGATAATTCACATACACGTGTAAACAAACTCTTTCTTGGTGCTTGATAGGAATAAACGCAATTTTTTCTTCTTTTGAGTTACCCAAAAGATAATTCACAAGTGAAAAATAGATGATTTGTTTTATAATAAAAAAACAGTTCTTGAATCTTGAGTAGGATTGTACTAAATAAAAGCAACTTCAGCAGAAAATTGTATTAAAATTTTAAAATTGTAATAATTTTAAAAAATATATAGCTTGATTATACTACGTACTTCAATATATCAACACATAGTGTTCAATGTACCTAGTTGGATACACCTTTTGGTCGTGGGAATGTATGGTATGTAGTAATATTAGATACAATTGATTATCTATTATAACATCTAATCTTGTCGAATATCATGCAGCAAACACATCCAAAGTGGAATTAAGGAGACAAAGTTTGATGAATCAATTATTCAGATTCTTTTCATTTTGCTAAACATGATTATTGGTTCCTTTAATGAGATTATTGGTTCCTCCTTTAAGGAAAATTGGTGATTTTGAAAAGGGAGAATTGGCAGGATCCGGAAAACATGGTGAAGGAAGGAGGGTAAGGAAAATGGGTCCCAGAAGAAGAAATATTCTTCGGGCATAGATTTTGGCTTTGGCAAGAAAGAGAATTGCCCTCACATGGTCTCCACATGGAGTTTTTAAAGCCATTGGCCTTGTCACTTGTGATTTATAGCTTTCTCAGTGTACTGATTTTCAATTATTAGACATATCCCGGCCTGCTTCCTGGCTTACATGAAAAGATTGTGCATTGCCTTTCACTTACCAAAGTAAGATGTGGACAGAGGTTATAATGGAGCAAATTTTTAGTGGACATGCTAATTTCGAAGCTTAAAATTTATTTATATTTACTTTTTTAGGTATTTTTGAATAAGTTCAGTTTTCTAACTTCGACTTAGTATTTTATTTATCAGCTAGTAAATTTAGTAACAATGAAATTTTTTAAGCTTAACCGAACATGCTCAAAGTTCATTGAAGAGCAAATTATTTTGAGGCCTATCAAGGTAATATAAGAAAATATTTTTTTTTAAAAAAATAACAAACTTCGTCACAGCTCTTTTTAAGAGAAAAATGAATAAGAGAATTCCAGTATTCATGAAAGAGATATTAGCAGTAGACACTAGGTTTTTGGTGCTCTTTAAACTAATGATCGAATCCATTATAAGATCCCAGCCAACTACAACATAGAATGTTAGTTTGATGCCTTTTCTAGTATTTTATAAAATGACATTATGAATTAACGTTTGATTATTCACGTGTTATAATTTGGAACAATTATCTAAGATTTCATGATCATATAGGATATCACAAATTGTATACTCGATGGTTCGAGCATAGCGAGACACAATTTGTGACGTGATCAAAATATGTCGTTCACAATAGGTACATAAAGTTGGAGGTTTTATGTTGATAAAATTGAATTATTCTTATTGAAATTGGTCTAGATTTGAAAATAAAAACAATGATGTGTTTTTTATGCACATTGAATAGGACCGCGTAAATGACTCATTTGTGATCGCTCGTAATGAGACTCTAATTGGTTATCAAATAAATTGCTTAAATCATGAGCGAATAATGTACATTTGATTGCTAGTTCAAATTCTTTGAAGTTTTAATGAGTGAAGTCTTAATTAGAAGATTGATCTTTGTGCTTTGGGAATCGGGTCGAAACAGTTAGAGATCATATACTTGTGATAGTGGAATCCGTTAATCATCATAATGATGATACGATCGCCACACGAATGTATTTTCTATAGGCAATTGACTTGAGCTCAATAGTACGATGATTAGATTGTTGGACTTTAGTTGTGATTTAATCACAACGAATTCGCCTTATGAAAATAGAACTTAGAGGATAATACATGTTGAAGGTCAAAACTATCGTTTTGCCAGTTTCAACATATTAACGGTCAACACAAGGGTTGATTTGTGGAACGATAATGGGAGGATATTGTCATCGTATCATAATTTTCTTCCATAAGTATCACTCGACTCGAGAGTGTAATCTCGACTTTTTGGTTGAATAAGTGGGATTAATAGATATATCTCAATTAGTCAAGAGCTCGAGTCTTATAAGTCCGATTAGGTCACTCTCTTGAATCTAATAAATGTGTGTGATATAATTGATCTACTACAATAAAGTCCAATAAAATTTGTGAAATTATGAAACCCTGATTCAGAATTATAAATATGCCCTTTATGGGCACATTTCTCAATTTTTAAGTTGAGCCACATTTTTATATTTTCCAAAGAGGGAGACACCTAAGAAGAATAAGGGAAAAGATATGAGGGAGGAAGCATTTGGTTAGACCATTAAAAGCTCCTTTAACGTTCAACTTACCTTTATGTGTGTGAAGATTTAAAAAAATATTCAATGATTGTAAGGTGATGTAAGATCCATTATTCACTTGGGTTTAATTTTCAAAGGAAAATTAATTTCTTCTTGTGATGATTAAATCCAATAACCAACATAAAATTAGTCCATAAATGGAACAACAAACTAGAAAAAGCAAAAGGGCGGTGGTGTGTGTAGCCATATTCCCTCTCGAGGAATGAAGCAAAAGTGTCACATCCCGTTCCCGCCAAGAGTGGAGTAATATCGCGTAGAAAAGAAGCATTCAGTGCGAATTCCATGTCTGTGAAGACAGTCATTCTCCGAGTCTGCTATTTGAAAGCCGAAACTTCGCGCGAATTGGAGACCCGTATCGTCAGCTCCTGGGATTTTCCTTCACTGAGCAGCCAAAGCCCATCCATGTTCTTTCCTGATGACTGCCCCCACCGCAAAGAAAGCAAAACCATCATGAACTGAGCCATTAACATTAAGTTTGAGAGAGCCCGGCCGCTGGAGGAGGTTTTCACTTGATTTCCTTCCTGTGTAGCCTCCCTTTCTGAGCCTGAAGAGAACGATCCTCTCCGTCTGAGCGTGAAGAGCCATCATCGCATATAGCTCATTACGGAATAAATTTTCCATTTGTCTCGCTGAATATTCAAATTAAATTCCAAGAAAAAGAAATAAGCTAAAGAGAAAATAAAATACCATAGATGAACATTTATTTCCCAAATACTAATACACACAAAATCACATAATTTTAAGTTAACTAGTAGTAAGAACTTGCGCAACCACGTCCTATGTATGGAATTAAAGATATGTGTAATATTTATAAAGTAAGGTAATTGATAATGTTAAAATATTTTTTTTTAAAGAATATAAAGTTTTATGAAATTACGAACATAATGTGAAATTTTTGAATAAACTGAATTGTAATGTTTTGCTTACTTATTTGTTTGTTTATCCTAGACATTGGTTGGACCTTATTTTCAACTATTATAGCTGTATCGACCAACTTTGTAGAATAGATGGACGCAAAGAAAAATCGAATTAAGAGACACTACAACATTTTACACATTTTATAACATTTAATTATAGCATTCTTGTTGGTAATGCTATAAAATAAAATTGAAATTTA
>CAIGRR010404120.1:0-14393 GCA_903798365.1 Fraxinus sp. 1973-6204
TCAAACATTAAATGCTTCTAAAAAGATGTTATTAAGGGTAATCTGGACATTCTGCACCAAAAAAGTGACATTTTTGCTCACAAAAAATGAAAATGACAATTTTTTTTTTTTTTTGAATTTTCAAATTTAGCGACATTTATGAAAATTCCCCATAAAGAAATTGTTGAGAAAGAAAAGATTAAAATAGCTGCTAAAAAATCATCATGCGAGCTTATGACCTTTTAAGTGAAGTTTAGAGATACACGAAGTGATGAAGATAGGTAAAAACGTAAAAGGCTCGCAAAAGAAATGGGCTAACCATCCCTTTTCCGGGCTGGTTAAAATTGTTATCAAAACACACGAGTAGACATTTTAAAGCATGACCCATAAGATGAATAAAATGTGAATAAATAATATAATCAATTATAAATCTTCCATTAATGAACCGCCACATGTTATTTTCTAGAACGATTCAATTACCCATATAAATACATCATTCTTATCATTATTCAGGTACGTTTTTCACATATATTTTCTCTAAATTCTCTTTCTGACTTAAGCATCGGAGGGACGACGAAACCAAATTTCGACGCTTTTGTTTTAGGCACCGGAAGATTTCGTTTGTGCTCGTTCTCAATCACCAAGATCGGAAACTACCAAAAGCTATTTTTTGATAGCATCACTATCTATGAATTCCTGTGTTGAAATTATGGAGTGTGGCTTGAGGAATGGCGAACAGTTTGACGACTTTACCAACGAGGGTGTGGCACGTCTACCTAATAAGCAATCATGATTTCTAGTCCACCTGTACGCTAACATAGATGATTGAGATCCGTAGTCAAATTGCAGAGATTGAGGGTTCGTGAGCTCTTTAAAAAGGCTGACGATTTTACCATCAAGTGTGACACGTCTACCTATTAAGCAATCATGACTTCTCTCATCACTTGTTCTCCGACATGATTGATTGAGATGCACACAATCAAATTACAAGGATTGACAAGAGAGCCATTAATAGTACGATGATGCTCCTTTGGAAGATGCTAGACTGAGGGACGAGGCCCTTCATCTGTATACTCGCGAATGATGCTGGATTGCGCACCGTCCAAATGGGGTTGTCAATCGAGGAGACTCGTCTTTACGCTACGTCTTGCCTCCAGTGACACAACGATGATGGGCTAGCTAGAACATCGCCACATCATTATGCGCACCACCCTAAGTCTATTATTAAACCTAATTCCCTTCAAATTATTCATTCCACACACAATTTAAACACTCAATCCAAAGACCTTGCCCAAGATTCCCCCCGTCTACTGAAAAAGGAATCCAAACATATTCCTGTCAAAAAAATTCTTGCGCCACCGTGCACCACCACCTGATATCATTCAATAAACCAAACATACATCATTAATTTTCTCAAACGAAAGAGAAAAAAAATATATAAAAAAACAATGCCAGTGATTAGATTTCCAACTTTAACATTGGATGGTCATTCAATAAATCGCCAATTTTCTCAAACGAACGAAAAAATAACAATGCCAATGCAAGCAATTAGATTTTCAACTTAACAAAGGATGATGGGATGTTTGTACGTGCAGGCACGTGCGTATGCCGAGAGAGGAGGAAAGGGAAACATGCATCCATTTATTTACATGAGATCAGATCAGAAACGGTAGCCCTGTCCTTGCACAACTAGAACTAGAGTACAAATCTTTCAAGATAGTTTCTCTATCAACGTACATTTCAATCCCAATATTTCTTCCTTCTCTCTAAGCATCAAAGACTTGAGTACTGAAAGTCTGGTCAAAATCCAAAACAAAGGTTCGAATTTCCATGGGAGCAAGTTCCACAACTAGTTTAGCAGGATCCACTGCTCCTCCTCTATTCATGGACTTGGACTCGGGCTCTTCTTCAAGCTTCCACCCCAATCTCTTTTTCTCCATTTCTGACCTTTCTTGATTCGCTGATAAGTTCATCTCTACCAGCTTCCCAATCTATAAATAAATAGAGAATATTATTAATAGGGTAACTAAACCTCAGTGGTTGGGTGTGTTAACAAGAACACAGAACCTCCCATCTACCTTCTTGCCAGGGAAAAGCTTTTTCAGTTCTACTTCTGTCATCACGGAGAGATCGTTGTCCTCCTCCATCTTTTATTGCAGCGTCAAAGCCAGAACAGATTTCAATAAGATAATAGTATGAATGAAATTGTATTAATTAAGTGAATGAAAGAGAGACTTCTATATGCAAAATCATGTTCCATGTTATTAATGAGAGATTACAACCTCGTATAGATGTGCTAAGCGGACAAGAACCTTTCTAGTGTCCAGCTCCTGCATTTTTAGAAAGTAAAAGGTTTATCTTAAAAGAAATGCTGAAAAAATGAGGATTCAACTGCATAATTTCTGCACCGCCCCATAATAGAATTGATCGTACAAATCTAAACCCCACAAGAAGTATTTCTTTTCCTTTCTTGAAAAAATTAATATACAAATAAATGATATTCATGTAACAAGGATATGTCAAAATCACCTGTAATGTTATAATAGCCACATTATCAGGCAAACTGTACGAGTCGATCGCCGAGTAGGTTGGTACATGAGAGCTCATCCAATTATCTTCAACCTGAGGAAGAACTTCATGCTTAAGCAACACTGAAATAAAGTAGGAAACTTTGACACTAATTTCCATACCTCTTCAGTGAAGGCCAAAAGAAACGGAGAATATATCTCTTGGCCAGTTGTACGGCGCCACTTTGCACCCTCTCCAAGCGGGTCTATTCTGTAATAATATTTTCCTTGGATCTATAAATGAACTAGAGCAGTCAGTATTGGTAATAATGAAATTGGAGTGTAGCAATACTTGTACTAACAGATATTAAGGTCAAACTGAAGATTACACTTACAAAAGTAACTAAATGCCATAAGTAGAATACTTGCATGGAAAGGGATGGGTTGTTTCGCTACGTCGAGGATTTTTTTCTTTTATATAATATAATGGAAAAAGGAAAAGGCTAGCAGGTTGGGATGAGCATAAAAGTATTATAAGGTTTGTTGAATAAACTCACCGTCAATCCCTTGCATTTATTATCAATACAGACTGTTTCATTTAATGCCTCTTCGACGCCTTTAGAATCATCACGTAGTAATCTCCTACATAAGAAAGAAAAGTTATATATATGAAGGCATGGTAACATTGATATACAATAGATATTGAAACATCTGATAAGGTAATAAAAACCTGTGAAGCATCAGTTCAATCTGTCCATCTACTATGCTTGATCCTCCCACAGCTCTGTCCACCAAGACTGAAAGTTCAGTCTTATCATCTTCTACGTAAATACCAAGATTTATCTGCATATAAAAAGTTCAATCTTGACCAACATTGAAGGAGGAAAATTATCGTTGTACAAGAACTCGATAACAATATTCATGTATTATCTGCACAAGTATTTGGACATTTAAAAAACCCTGAGGAAGAGAAACATACTGGGTAATAATTTCCAGCAACAGGTTCATTCACTTCCAAGTCCCAATCCGTCCTAAAATCACGAATCTGAATAGCAAATAAATTTCTATCATCGTATATAAGAAAAATTTAACCAATAAATATAAATTGAAGGAACGCTTCTTCAATTTTCCATTTCTTCAACATTCTTTATGCAATTTAAACAAGTTTATTTTCACCCATCCAGACAAAATATGGAATAGTAGGTGCGGCCACAAAGACCAAAAAAATACCCTTTTAATAAAATCACGGCCATTTGAATCGGTGTAGAATGTCTTATTGGTCTCCATGTTAGTTGTGATTTGAGTAGCCACTTCTTTTCCAATTCCATCCTCCACAGGGATTGGGCCAACCTGATTCCATGAAAAAACATTTTACTGAGCTATAAAAAGAAATAGTATCTACCGTAATGTCTATTTCAACCTGTTACTGCCCTGGAAGAAACTTAGATCTATATTATCTATACAATAAAAATCCAGATTATAGTTCAATGTCAAATACATAAACATACTGTGAATTCAACTTCAACGTGCTCCTTACCCTTGAGAAGACGGTTAATCTGCATTGACACATAATGAATGAAGCATCAGTTTCCATAGGAACAAGGGTACAGAAAGGGACTTCCAAGGTTGCTTGTCATTAGCATTGCTCATAACAAAATTTTGATCTGTTGCTGTATAACAGCGATTACTTCAACTCACCCATTGTTGAAACTTAGAAGTATTGTTTTCGAGCAGTCTACATCAAAAGGATGAGTGGACAACAGTTTTGCAATGCTGTCATATGCATAATGACTTCTCTTTTTAACTCCTAATTTTCATGGTCAAACTTGATATTTTGATTAAAACAATTGAAGAAATGCACCTGATAAATCCATGGATTAATCTTCTGGTGAACTTCATCAATAATAGGTCCTCGTATAACTGTTAGAATGTCCTGCAAATTCAGGAGAAACTTTAGTTCAAGCATTTCGAGTGGAAAGTTGTTTGCACTCCTGAGCTGAATTTTGATGGCACTACACCTTTTTCGCTGGCTTTAAGAGAAATGTACCATTTGGACGGAAGACATATGCCCCAGATGACTTCAACAGAAAATAAAAGATACAGAAAAAGAAATTTAGAGAGAAATGTGTTACGAACCATGAACAAATACAAACTAAAGTCAAATGAAAGAGGGCAGAGGCGGGGAGCTTAGATAGTGTGAAAAATTAAATGTAGATGACCTGAGGGCTTTCATCACTTCCATTATATCCAGCATAGTAGCTGAAAGACTGTTGAACACTTTCCTTAACCTTCAATAGTCATAGGTATCAGTTATGCAGGGAAAATATCAATGTTATATATGAACAAAAGGACAGCTGCACAGAAGAACAAACCTAAAGAAAATAAATTATGTTCTTAAGCATAAGGAAAGGGGTGATATAAAAGCAATTATGTGAAACTCTCAGGTATATTGCTTACCATACTTCTTCTGTTCATATAATAAGTAAGTTTCCTTTCCTCAGCTGAAAATGAAAGCTTAAGATTTTCATGACCCACTTCGAAAGTGGATTTGTCACCTCTTTGAAGTAAGTGTACAGATGATCTTGCTGAACTAGCACCTATTTCAAGAAAGGCATAAAAATGCAAATCAATGCAATCATAAATTGAGGAAATTTCATTGACACGGTCTTCCCGCAAAGAAACACTTAACCCAAAGAAATCATGGACCACACCTTCAGTTTTCAATCTTGAAATTGTATATGTATTGTATCCAAGTGGTGGTACAGATGCTGAAAATGCGAGCCAAAACTCTGGAGTTTTACTTGGTGATTGACCCCGGTATGCCTTTACAAGGTAGTTTCTCAAGCTCATATAATTTTCAGATAAAGGAAGGACCTGAGATTCAATTACCCTTCCAGCAGAATCACGTACAGTAACATCTTCATGCATAACCTATAGAGAATTCTATTTGTAAATTCACATAGTACAAAATGGAAGACCTTTTTCCTCTACTTACAGTATGAAGAATGTGAACTAATATAAACATAATTCTTTATTTGCAATCCTAGTTAAATGAATGAGCCCTATATTTATAGAATAAAGAATATAAACTAATATCAACATAAATTCTCTATTTTTCTTCCTAGTTAAATGCACAAGCACCTCCATATTATACTTTTTTTTCAAAATAGGATATAAAAGTCCAGTCAATATGTAATGTCTACCCATGCTTTTTGCAAAAGGTTGAGACCTTACTGGGAGTTATCGTCAATATCGTTCACTATTGACCAAAAGATGGGCTTGACCAGGTAGTCATTCAACTATATTCCAGATTGCCATTTTAGAGTTCACCAAGATTTCAAGTTATAGACATTTGGGAGAATGTATTACTAGATAAAATGACTGCAAAATCTCTCTTTTTCCTTGCTTTATTGATCAAGCTTGTAACATAACATTGCAAGTTCCTAGTTGTTGATATCATGATGATGTTATGTCCTAAAAGACGTCTAATTTCATGTATGCGGAAGATACTTGGATACAAAAACATTTGATTTGAGATGAGTAAGAAGATCACTTGAGTATGAAGATATACTGAATAAATTTTGCCCCTGCTTGGTGAGGATTAAAATCAGAAATTTAGTAAATTTTGATAGAAGTTGAGGAAATGTGTGGTTGAAAAGTTGTGGATTCTATAAAATAAGAGGTTAAAATTACTTAATGACTTTGATTTAAATTAAAATTTATATAAAATGAAAACTTGTGACAGAAAATTCAAAATTGACATGAGAAACATTTTGATCCCCACAAAAAAGAACTTAACAAATTTAGCCATTGTTTGAGCCCCATTTTCAAAGAAGAATATATTTTGTAATAGTGATTTTTGGGAAATTGTGGGGTTAATAAGTAGATAAATTTTTTTGTTTTACAGGTAAAATTATTTTATTAGGAGAATGTATAGTTAAAAATGCATTTTTGAAAAATGAGGCTCAAACAAGGGCTTAGTAATGCTTAGAATTAATAAAACCAAGAATCAAGATCAGAACTGGGATACCTACAGGTATACGGATTATATCTTCTCTCTTCCATCCAAGAGCATTGTAGACCACAACAATCTAAAAGAGGAATACATCTGTTAGTTGTTTTATTATACTTCCAAAAGTCGTAGGAAATAAATTTTTGTTAGTGAAACAAGAAGTGAAAAAGAGATAATTAAACCCCTACCAGGTTTTTCCCATGGGAGAAATCGATTTCTGATGGAGGACAGTAACTTATATTCAGAAGTGGACACTGAAAAAAAGATACAAGCATCGGGATCACAATCCATTATCACAAAATAATTTCTGGACTCTAAGATGAAATTGCAGCACACAAGTTGTTTCATAATTTTGATTTTCTGTCAATCATAGGCATGTATATTGTAAGTCATGAGAACTCTGTTGCATATTTAATTATTATATATTCCAATAATATTAATTCCAATTTTCAAGAATTGAAGTCTTCAGAAAAGACAAAGCGGAGAAGTAGTTGAGCAAAAAAACTCTTCTAGCTCAGAGGGAGTAAACATATTCCAAAACATTTTAGTTTTACTACACCATCTTATATATCTGCAGATGTACTGCTATCCAGTTCAATGCTAAACTAAACATCAAGCATCTAGACTAGATTGGGTTTACAGGCCTCATAATTGATATAATCATAGCCAGCACATTGCAATTGGTTACAGATATCAACATAAAAGGCCTTTCATGTTGAAGTAAAAATTATACTGTTGACATTGCTTCAAAAATGTTTCAAGAATCTAAAAGTACGAGGACAATGAAGCATGATGGCTAAAAGGTTAATGCATCTCTTTGCCTGTTGAAATTCTGTTTTTGCATTTCGACCCCTGGTGCATGATGTGGAATCCACCAAGCAAGCCAATGATGATGATGCCACCTTTTCAGCCTGCAGACAGATAGCGCATGACTGTTGACTCTTCCAAATTGACTCAAGGTAATGAATACAGTACTAGTTGTCAAAAAACTAATAGTCAATTGAACTTGCACCTCCACGTATCCCATTGACAGTCTTTTTGCATAATCGTTAGCCACATGCTGTTTCTCTGTTCCAGTAACTGCATCATGATGCTGCGCAATTGCTAGAGCATCAGCCAACAAGTCAGTGTTGGGCCCAGATTTATTTCTACCTTTGAAGAACTCGAGTTGCCTCGCTGCCTAAATATACACAAGTACATCAATATCATCACCACGCATCAGGTCTAACATTACGAAAACTCAAGTCAAACGATACCAAGTAATAGCCGCTCATCATTCTAACATAACGTTTGATGGCTGGTCTGCTCGTGAAGTACCCTGTCCAGTAACCATGTGCACGATCTGCATATCTGATGAGAGAATTCTTTTATCTCTAAGATGGAATCCAAATGAAAAAGTCATAAGTAAAATAAAACAGAGAATTGCTCTACTTATCACTCACGGAAAGAAGTCTTCAGTCTTTATAGGCCAGGCTTTTTCAGTTGCATGTTTCGCATCAGTGTATATGGATGGAGTTGAGTACAGTGCATTTACACGTCCATCCTGGAATTTTTAGAAGTCATTTATTGTTGTATTTTAACACTGATAATTGCAACATAGCAGTACAGGACAGCAAGAAAGAAAGGAGGGAACCTGTGCAGCAAATATTGACACAAACTTATAGAGTGAATATCCTGAAGATGTAGACATGCTGAGATTGGGACTCAGAAATAATGGAAGAGAATCTATCCATACCATGAGAGCTCAATAGAGTAAATCAGGCATTTAAAGCAAGTCAATACTATTAAGGCGATCTGTGTCGGTGGCTGACTATCGTCATCTTATGTCGAACACTGACGCTCCTAGGAAACTCCAAGACACATGTCCGACCTGCCATGTGGTGTGCCTATTTTATATATTTTAAAATTTCTGGGATTGAAGGGTACTTTAGGGACACTCATCGAGCACATATGTCATGCCATGTGGCATGTCCTATACTTTTCCTATTGTTTCTAGTCCAACTCGAGAGAAACATGTCCTCGACACATCAAGGACACATAAAGTCCTATTATATTAATCAGAAAATGAAAATACGGAAAATTTTAGTTATTAAACATTCGTTAAAAAATTCAAATTAATGGCAGAAAGTTGTATTAACTTCATGTCGAATTTTGTACAATGCTATGTGCATTTTTCTTTCCTTGCAGTAGTAATATATAGTTTTAAGAATAAAGATATAATATATAAATGTATTAATTTAAAAAATTTAAATTGACATGTGTATCCTACTTTATGAATAATCGCTTGTCAATATGTCCACGCAAGTTGTGACGTGTCCCTTTTTCTTAGGTAACATGCATGTAAATGTGATACCACAAGGATCAGATAAAACCAATTCACATTATGAAATTATTCATTAATTTATAAACCCGTTGCCACTCTGCTACTTTTTATACTGGATGGAATTTAAGCACTTCTTTTGAACCCAATGTTTACCAATGCAATCAATGTATTTTTCAACTTTCAAAATTTGCCATTGAAGGAGAAGTTGTAAGGTCCCGGAATTTTCATTTCTCTTGATTGTTATGTTTAGGCAGTCAGTAGACAAGCCTTTGGGGGGTGGGGGCCCCACATAAGCAATGAAATCATAAATTTGGTTTAAGACCAAAGATTTAAATTGATTAAGTTTAAAAGAATTTTATTTCATTTCCTTAACAAGCAATTGCATTTTTAGATTAATGGAAATCTACATGGCCTATCATAGAGGAAACACAGGTTCGACCATGCTGATGTTTTTCAAAAGTATTTTATTTTTGGCTTTTGGGAGTTATAGAATTTATCAACTTCCCACTTAAAGTCTATTTAACATGGAAAAGATACCGCAATAACTTGCTCCTTAATTTTTCATTGATTTGAATAATTTAAAGGAGAAGTTACAAAAAGTATTATCATTTAGCCCCTATTTGGTACCGATTAAAATTTTGATCTAAATCAAAGTCAAAAATTAATTTTAACCACGTATTATACAGGTCCCACAACTTTTCAACAACATGTTTCACCAATTTCGATAAAAATTTACTAAAAATCTAATTTTAATCACCACCAAACAGGAGCTTAGTCTCCATCTCCATCACACGTGTATTTTCCGCCTCTCTCAAATTTCTGTAATTTTAAGTTATTATTAAAGAAGAATATTAAAGGGTTTACTGTAGTACTTTGCTTTGTGGAAGATTTCGGGTTTCGTGTCTCAAGGAAAGGATCTTCGACTTTTCAATTCAAGAACAAGCTAGGAAAAAGTGTAGTAAAATTTTAATACATTAGTTCTTAGATTTGAGCAATTTAAAGGAGAAGTTACAAGAAAGTATTTTCATTTAGTCTCCATCTCCATCACACGCGTATTTTTCTCCTCTCTCAAATTTATGTAATTTTAAGTCATTATTCAAGAAGAATATTAAGGGGTTACTGCAGTATTTTGCTTTGTGAAAGATTCAGGGTTTTGTGTCTCAAAGAAAGGATTCTCAGGTTTCAATTCAAGAACAATGTAAGAAAAAGTGCAGTAAAATTTTAATATAAAAGTTCTTAGGGATAGAAAAGGGTTCTTCGGGATCGATGAAAAGTTTTTCAATACATGAATTTTGCCAATAATCCCTATATGTTCAAGTTACACGTATGATTAAATGTTGAGGATTTCAATAAGTTGAATTCAGGCGTGCACATGAATTGTTCCTAAGGAGTACTTTTACACTCACCCTTTCTAATATTTTTTAGGATAATTGATTAACTAATGGAATGAAGATAAGCTATGAAGCACATATACGGACACATTTCGAACACGCGTATCCGACACAACACGTTTCGAACACGTCAATACGCGATTTTTCAAAAAAGTACTAACACAACACATTGTCGACACGTTGATTAAACTCTTTAAAATTCTTCATTTATATAGTATAAATTTAGTTTTATACTTGTTAATAATTTTTGTTGTGGAAATCTTTAAAATATAAATATATATTTGTTATTTAATAATAACTTTGAGATAAAAAGTATATAATATTTTTGACAAATAAAAAAATAACTATGAGAAAATATCCGAGGAGTGTCGGTATCCGACACGTGTCGGACACGAACACGTTAACCTAATTAAAGTGTGTGTCCTACAGAGAACATAAGGAAGACATGGGATGATTTGGATATTACATGTTATAGAAAGGTGGAAGGACGCATCGAAATGTTAGTCTATTTAAGATAAGTATAAGCAATGATTAATAAGTTTAAAGTTAAGCTTGAAGTTGAAAGATGCATAGAGACATTTCCTCTATCTAAAGTTTAGTTATGTTTTTATTAACCTTGTGATTTGCTATGTTTGACTGTCATTTGTAATCGATTTATGGATTTGAGTACATGTAACAAGTAATGGAATCAAATTAGGTTAAAAAGACATTTGTGCCTGATTTTCAAATTGTTTCCATGTCATGAATTCTTTTAAGTTCTTGGTCAAGGCTTGTGGGGTTTGAAAGCTTTACGAGTTTTTAGTGTTTTTATAAAAACTTCATGCTAATCCGAACCTGTTTGGCGAGTCAAATAAGTGTGGGTGTAAATCATTGCGTCATAGGAAGCTATATGGCAGCAATGTCCATTAACGTAAACCATTCCTCGTTCCTTCTTTCCCTGAGGTTGAATGTTATATTTTGATGAAGTAAATGTACAACCATGGTAATAAAATAGGAATTGGAGTTTCAAAACAAATAGTGAAGTTCTAAGGGTGGCCACACCTATTGGTCCCAAAGGCCAATTTCCATTTCTTCCTGTTTCAGTTCCATTTTCGTCCTAGTTCATTTCTGGATTTTCCAATTCATGATTAAACATCAAAATCAATTTTCTTTGATTCAGTTTCATAATTTTGATATTATTTATTTAAAAAAAAAAAATCCAAGGAATTTCACAAGGCTCCCTAGGCTATTTTACAATGTTTTCCATGCTAGGAGCTTCAACTTGCAATAAATTTCATATTAAGTAAACTATTTAATGTCCATTTTTCATAAACAGAAAAAGATTACAGACCCCATCGAACTATTGATCAAACAAATACTAACCTGAAGAATTTACAAAATCCAATTTCCCCCCAGATAGTATCAAAGAATTTAGAAATTAAAGATTTCAGTAGAGTCAAATTTTCTATTTTCTGGAATTTTGAATGAACTAGCTTTGAATAAGCAGAGTTGAAAGGGGAAAGAAATCCAATATAGTCAATTCTTTTTTGCTATTTCTTGTTGACCAGTGCTAATAAGAACAGTAACTTCGTTTTTCTAAATATTCCTGGTCAGTGATGTCCTAGATTGTTTCAAAGCAATAATGATATAAAACAAACATGGTACTCTGAATTCAAAACCTCTTGTTTTTGTACTGTAGGAAAGAAGTGAAAGCAGAAGGGGAATACACTTTAAAGAACCATAAGAAGGTTTAGGACACTTACAATGTTGACATAGTGAATGAGCTTGTCCATCTGCCTAAACCATGTGTGTGCATATTGATACTTAAAGTCGGTTCCCATCGTAAACATTATATGATTTGTCCGAGTTATGTTAGCCTGCCAATTAAACAAGTGATGCAATATAAATCAAAGAAGGCATTTTAAAACACAAATTTAGATGCTTCACATTTCAGCTTGATGTCAAACAGAAACGACCAAATTACCTGAGACAGTGCAGCAGCTACAAAGTCTTCAACCCGCTCTTGAACATTGTAATCAAACAAAGTGGGATCATCCTTCAATTTTAATGCATGAAGAAAAAAATGTGAATATATAATGGAGCAAAGAAATACATGGAGACATTGAAGAAGGATATCTAAGGTTTTCCAAATGATTACTTGAACGATAGGTGAAGCATCATTAACTTCGAAGTAGAAACCAGAAGGTGGTTCATAGTCCTTTGGGAAAGCACCAGCAAAAATCTGAAAGTTGATGGAAGAAACTAATGATATCTCAGAAAGAAGTCTCCTTCAGCAAAATATTAAATGTCAATTCATGAAAAAGAAAGTTAAACTTGTTTGTGCCATGTACCTGTGCAGACGAACCAAGGCTCTTAGAACCCCACCAAACAACTTCAAGACTCTTCTCATATTTCCGTTTGGTTCTGTCTTGATAATCAATTCGCCCAAAGAAAAGTGAGTCAAATCCAATCTGCAAAAGTAGAAAAGTATTCCGACAATTCATGAGCCCACAATTTCTTTATGGAATTAATAGCCTTAATACTTTGTTTAGAGTATCATTAGTTTCAAAAATCTACACCATTTTGGTCCTGCCATCTGAAACAGAAAATTGGCCCTGGCTAAAACTCGACAAAAGACAGATACTTACTTCTGCTCCTAACAAGTAAGCCTGCACGGCAGAATGTCCAAAGGGATCGATTTGCCAACCAATTCTTGGAGTGACACCAAACTCCCTCTTAATAAAATGGTGCCCTAGAGTTGTTTGCTCAATCATGTCAATGTAATGCGTCGCCGCCTCATCATGCATGCACATTCCCCCATTTCTAGAACAAGAATATGGATAATCTGAATGAGAACTGGACTTCTTGAAATACGGTAGTAATAATCACGAAATAGAGATATCAATATCTGCTTGAATATGATGACAAATTCTAAGAACAATACAATGACAATTTTAGAACATTGTCATTTACATATAGAATTCATATATCTTTGTTCTTATTTCCCTTGTAGGAACCTGATATTCAAACACCTGTCAGGACTTTTAAATCATGCAGTGACTGAGTTTGCAAGAATCAATTGGGTAGAGAAGAGTCAGAAATCAGATAACTTTACATGAATTCAAGTTGACCAGAGCTAACTAGCCGCCTCACTGTGAGTTGGACTGCTTCACTCTGGTCCTTCCACCATCGTTCGAAAAATGCCTGCAGCAAATTTGAATAAGAGTTTACAATATTGTGCAAATATTCTGAGTGCTTCCTTATGTTTAAGAATCAAAAAACTCAAAGTATGTCACAACTCTGAAAAGACGGAACAAAATAAGGTAGATGGGCATTAACAAACTAACCATCTCAACATAGATAAATTTCCTGTTCTTGTCAGCCAACAGAGCTGGCACCAAAGAGTCTAATACATTTTGCACACATGCTCCCTACATTGATTACAATTAACATAAATTTCTTCCTTATCCGATTAGATATTTGAAATGATTAACAACATAGAAGAGACCTGGATGGAATTGTTAGAGCCCACATAGTACTGATCGACAGTCTTCAACCAGCCAACATCATCGTGGGTATGAGGAACCAAATGTACATTTAGCTTGTCGGGGACTATGCCCTGTGAGGTGTTGTATACCATGTACTTTGACTCTGCTCCCCCAACACTAAAAACCCATAAAACAACCACAAATACAGTGGCGATCTCCATTTTGTTTCTTCCTTTTTTTCCAAGCTTGTTCACTAGCAGGATCTGTCGTTGAGGGACTTTCCTAAAAATTGAATTTTAGATAAGTTGAAGAATTACTTGAAACAAGTAGGAAATTGCAAGAATACGTACAAACCGAGGATTACGATACAAATTGAAGTCTATCTGTTAGGTTAGTAATGGTGACGTCTGACATAGCAGTGCTTTTGTCCGGTGGCGACGGTGGAGAATAAAGGAGTTCCACTGCGGTCAAGTGAGAGAGAGAGTTATAGCTTTTCTTTTGAAAAAATCTGAGTATACAGAAAAATCAAAGTTTTACGGAAATAAAAATTTCCAAAAATACCCTTTACACATAAATTACAACTTAAAGCCACTATAAAGATATAAAAAGTTTCAAATTAGTCCCTAATAATTTATAAAACAAAAAATTAAATCCCAAAAAATATTATATATTATGAGAAGTCCTAAAACTCATAGAATTAGTAAAATTTGTAAA
>CAIGRR010404126.1:0-10164 GCA_903798365.1 Fraxinus sp. 1973-6204
AATGATGTTAAACATATTTTTCGTTACCTAAAGGGTACTATTATTTGAGATTATTTTCTTCACAAAATTCTGAATCTGTTTTAGTGGGATATGTAGATGCATATTATCTCTTTAACCCACATAAAGTTAAATCACAAACAGAATAGGTGTTTACACGTGGATGAACAACTATATTATGGAGATCTGTGAAGCAATCATTGACAACAACATTCTCATATTATTCTGAAATTATTGCAATCCATGAAACAGATCGAGAATGTGTATGGTTGAGGAATATAACCCATCACATCCAAGCATCAAGCGGATTAATTTCAACCAAATATAGTCCAATAATTTTGTATGAAGATAATGCTACTTGTATTGCACAACTCAAAGGAGGTTATATTAAACGTGACATGACGAAGTATATTTCTCCAAAATTCTTCTATACTCACGAGCTTCAAAAAAATAGCGACATCAATATTCAACATATTCGTTCAAGTGACAATATGGCTAATTTTTTTACAAAAGCACCGTCAACATCTACATTCAAGTAATTGGTTCACAAGGTTATAATGCGTCGACTCAAAGATTTTCAGTGATCAACATCATGGGAGTAATTGTACTATTTTTCTTTCGCTTAGATTTTATCCCATTGAGTTTTCCTAGTAAGGTTTTAATGAGACAACATTTATATTTAATACTCCAAAATAAATGTATTCTTTTTCCTTCGTTTGAATTTTTTTGTCCCATTGGATTTTTTATCAAACAAGGTTTTAACGAAACAATTAATGTATAAATAATCATCAAATGGGGAGTGTTGTAAAATAATGAGATAATTATTTAGTATTATCACAATATACTGATAAATCTTATTTAGTTCAGAAAATCTATTTCATTCCAATTGTAACTCCTATTTTAAACTCTATAAATATTGGTCTTGATTCTCGATAAAATACACAAGTCAATTGACTTTTATTTTCTCTTCTATTTCCTCTCTTTTTATAACATAAACAAAAACTCTAGATAATTGATATTTTTCTCTTTCAATAAGATCTCAATTCTAATGGAAATTCATTAAGAACATTTTTGGTAACAATTAAAATCCAATTAAAATTGAAAATATGACCGTTATTGGATCCTATCCGTTTAATAAAAGTCAACAATAACGACTAATTTTTCAATTTTAATTCGATTTTAATGTCTACCAAACATGCTCTAAACATCTTACAATTGGAATCCCCCTCCCCCCCCCCCCCCCTTTTCCCCCCATCTATTTCATTCCAATTGTAACTCCTATTTTAAACTCTATAAATATTGGTCTTGATTCTCGATAAAATACACAAGTCATTTGACTTTTATTTTCTCTTATATTTCCTCTCTTTTTATAACGTGAACAAAAACTCTAGATAATTGATATTTTTCTCTTTCAATAAGATCTCAATTCTAATGGCAGTTCATTAAGAACATTTTTTGTAACAATTAAAATTCAATTAAAATTGAAAATGTGGCCGTTATTGGATCCTATCCGTTTAATAAAAGTCAACAATAACGATTAATTTTTCAATTTTAATCCGATTTTAATGTCTACCAAACATGCTCTAAACATCTTACAATTGGAATCCCCCTCCCCCGACCCCCCACCTTTTCCCCCCAAATCCTCCACCATCGTAAGCCCTTGTTAGATTCATGCACGCTACACTTTTTAGTTACCGTGAGACTGCAAGTTCTCTCTTTCGAATGCAGGAACTGACTTTTAGAAATCTTTTTTCATTTTGAAAAATACATTTGCAAAACAATCATTTGAAGAATTCGTTGGAAATTCCAACATCACCCTGCTACATTACCCCATCCCAGGGATGTCAAAAAAACATGTTTGAGACCCCACCACGAATGGGGTGGGGATTTCTTGTCTAAAGGGTAAACGTGGAGGGGGCCCGAAGCGGTACGGGATGGGTACGAAAAACATGGTCCCCACCCCACTATCCATCACGTTTAAAATTAATTTCAATTTTTTATCAAAAAAAAAATTATCATATTTTTTTAATGAAAATGTGAATTGTTCTTAGCAAATCGGAGAAAAATAATAATATTCATTAACTAAAATATATAAAATAAATGGGCCCTATAAACGGGGCAGGGACCACTCCGATCCGTTCCGTTTTAACCTGGTATGGAATCTAGATAAGGTAAAAAAATACCCTATTGGAAGAGAGATCGGAATAACCAAACCGCCCTTCACCCGTCCCGTTGCAATCCCTACATAGAAATACAAACATACTTCATCCAAACTAACATTAAAACGACGTGTAGTTACAAGTGTCAATTGAGATAATTTTTTCGGGTTAGTTAAGAGCTATGTATATAGTCTTGTTTGGTTCATTTGAAATGCTGAATTAAATTGATCGTCGTTTAGCTTCTTACGTTCGACCCCACCGTGATGAAAATTCTGTTTCTCATGAAAGACGAAAAATTTGGTGTAAAATTTGAAAGTAATTTTTTATCCAAAATATAACGTTGTCGACAACAAGATATCTCTACACCTGCCACGCGTCCAAATAAAATCTCCCACACACAATGGACCACTTGTAGTCATCTCATTGATTTAAAAGCTAGCCAATAATTGAACGAACCAACCCTGTGCTCTTTCCATGTGGATTCCAAAGGTAATTTTCAAAAACCCGAAAAAGTTAAAAGGGTGAAGAGTGGAAAAGTTGAACCGGGATGAAATCAAGATCGAACCGCTAGTAATAAATAAATATATTATTATATACCACAAAATTGACAAAATTAAGTTAAATTTTCAACTTAATTAAAAATTTAATACACGCACACACAAAAACACCAATTAATGATTAAATTTGGGTAAAAATAATTTTTATTTTGTCATGTGATGAATTATTTAATATTTTTATACTCTTCCGTCCCAATTATATATGCTTGTTTCGTTTTTCACACGGATTAAGAAAGCTTCTTTAATGTCATTGAAAAATTAATTTTTTTCAATATCTTTCCTAATTTACCTCTATTTAATTTTCAGTATGTAAAATTAAATTATTGTTGGAATTAATAAATAATTTGAATAAGAAGAAGAAATGAGAGTTGTTTCATGTTTCCAAGAAGTGAGAAGTGTGTGTTTTTGGATGATTTCAAAAAGTTGGCATATTAGGTGAGAAAAATTTAATAAGGGTATATTGGTAAAAGAAAACAACAAAACATTTTACATTAAGAAACATGCATATATATTTGGAATAAGAGGAAAAGGAAACGCAACCTATATAATTGAGACGGGGGAGTAGTATTTAATTGTGTCATTAAAATGAAAGATCACATGCATTGGATTGGAAATGGAAAAAGAAATTAATTTGAAGAGAGAGTCTTTTACAAAAATCCCACATTAGAATCTCCTTGAAAAAATGAAAAAATTAACATTCATGCTATAATTATGGGGGGCTACTAAATGGAAAAGTAACTCTCGTGTGCCTTTAATTGCTTTAATTTATTGCGCCAAAGGTTGTAAATTTGCAAAACCATTTCCGAGTCACCCAATTTTTGGTTAATAGTCCAATTGACCGGGTTTTTTTTCCTGGTTTTATATTTAAGTGGTTTTTAAGAACAAATCGGATCGGACATTGGACCCGTTCCTGATTTTTCATGTTGAACAGATCGGTCTGATCCAATTTTCATAACATCGATTTTAAGTAAAAAATCACAAATTATATTGTATGTCAAAAAACTTTAACGATGAAATTAATTACAATCGTTTAAATGTAGCATAGTAACTTTAACTCGTTCGGCTTTGCAAAGAGCCCTAAACTCTATATCAAACACGCTACTACGAGTAAGACCTAACAAGTGGTGGCAAATGAGCCCGAATCGGCTCGGCTCGTTTTAGACGAGCCCGAGCACAAGCCGAGCGGCCGACTCGTTTTTGGCCAACCACGAGACGAGCCCACGAGCCAGCTCGTCGGAATTTTTTTTTCCTTCCTTTTTAAAGGCTGATTACCTTAAAAGAATTTTATTTTTTTTTCGAGCCGAGCCGAAGCTCAGCTCGTTGGCCGGCGAGCCGCGAGCTCTGCTCGTTGGGCGGCTAGTCAGCTCGCCTCGGTCTATTGACATCTCTATACCTAACGAACAAGATTTTTATTTTTTAAGTATTTATTTGTCATTTTTTATATTATTTGCTTTATTCTATTCTGTATCCACATAATCCGACCGTTCGATATGATGTCATATAAAATAATCAAATATCAGTCAATCAAAGTCCAGAATCCACACGTGGACGAATGAATAATCGTACATCCCAGATATTTTTGTATTGCGAGTCGTACATTTTCCCAAAATTAGCCACGTACTCATCCTGATATTTTTCCTATCAGCCACGTGGCATCATCTCCACTACAGTTCACACGCTTACGTTTCTCCTCGATTCTACAATGCTTCACTCAACCAATCTTAAGCGGCCACGATAGTCTTAATGAACAAAAATTTGACGCGTGTCTCGCATGCGAAGAACTAATGATTTCTAAGTAGTTAATCATTAATTCTTTGCCTTACACGTGTCCCTCTGTCTGTTACACGCCTATATATACGCGTTTGCAGAAGATAATTCCTCCAATTGCCGTAGTAAGAATGAGCGACTATCCGAGTCAGAAGGTTAACAAAGCTACTGAGTCGTCCGAGTCCGGGATTTTCAACGAGCGGATTCTTGTCCTTGTTTTCGAGTCTTTAAAATGGGACATTCGAGATCTCTGCGCCACTGCGTCGGTAAACCATAAACTCCGTGCCGTCTCGAAACGGCTTCTATGGAGGGAATTATGCGTGTATCGCGCACCGCGAATGATAGCTTCATTAATGGGTGGTGTGCCTAACAGCCGAATTTGCGGCGGGTGGCAGTCGATCGCGAAATTACTATTTTTCTGCTGCGGATGTGAGTCGAATCGGTATTTTAGACTGAGTCAACCCTTGCAGGGTCATTTCGTGAAGGAGTCCCGGTTTTCGAAGACTTCGGGTCAGAGCTTTTTGGCGAAGAAATGCAGAGGAGATGTACTGTATTTGAGCGACCCATGTGAGCATCCAGCGAGGGGCAAAGAGTACGATTTAGGTATTTATAGAGGGGTATTTCGGGAATTTAAAAAATCGAGGACCCGGGAGTATTTGATAAACCGCCGGGTGGAGCTTGAGGAGAAAATCCGATGTCCTTATTGTGGGACTCGGGTCTGGAGTATGACCGCAGCTCGGCTTGTGCCCAAGAAGAGTGCGGCTAGGAGGCTCGGCTCTCACGATGAGGGATTAGAGTATTTCGTGTGTCTGAATGGGCACTTGCACGGGACATGTTTGCTGGTGCCTCTATCTTCCGATGAAGATGAAGATGAAGATGAAGCTGATGATGATGATGAGAGTGGTGATGATTTGGACGGTCAGTAGACAGTAATAGATCTACATGTCATCGGAATTGGCTGGCGTAGGTACTCCGGCGCATGTAATTTACGGAATTTTTTTTCATTTTTTGTACGGTGAGTTTTCTACGTATTGATTTGGAGAGTCAGAGAGTCATTTTTCTTTTGTAAATTTGATGCATCATTGTATGTATGTATATTTTCATTAATGGAGATTTAGTCACATTTAGTGTAATATAATGGTATAAGTTTATTACTTTTTGTTCATTAATGGAGATTTAATCACAAGTTCAAGTAGACCCATGAATTGGACCTACCATATATTAATCCCTGATGTTTAAGAAATGCCATTTTAAAGAAATTTTAGCACTCTTGTCTCTTTTAATTCTCCTCATCCATCAATGGAGAGCATGAAAAGAAGTATGTTTAGAAAATCATCTTCATTAAAAAGCATAATAAAAAAGAGTCGCTAGCACAATTACTAGACGTGACTATATATAGGATGGACAATATAACTTATCTCTTCATTTCCAACAATATTTGGGTGAATGTTAACTATATGTACACACTACCTAAAGAATTTTCAAAGAATAATGATATTCATCTTCACTGGGTTACAATCACAGTCTAGGTGACTCTTAAATGATATGTTAAATAAAATGTGAAATTAAATTTAACCTATCACTTAGAGTCACCTAAACTGGTTGTAATTCCAGTGGGGATGAATAACATTACTCATTTCCAAATCATGAAAGAGGCCCTGAATCCAAACACCAACACTTGTAATTTGATTTGGAGATATTGAAAAGCTCATCTGGTGTCATATTCTCAAGTTCTTTGGGCTTCCAAGAATCAAAAGTGTTCGTAGATGTACTATGAGCAGCAGCCAATAACATCCCCATACCTTTTCTTGGGTGACATTGTGACCGCATTCTCTTGTACAACCTCATTGCTGATACACAATCTTCGTAAGGATCATGCAACCCCGACTGGATATCGTACCTATTAAACCAAAGCCCATGTCAACCAAACTTGCAATATCACACGCCAAGAACAAAACATTGAAGGAATTGCAAATTGACTAGAATAGTCACCCACCCTACTAAACTATTTTAGCAGTATATGGAGACACATCTAAAAGAGAACCATTTTATTTCTTTTGACCTCAAAACTGTTGGGCCATATTACTGAAATCTCAACTCAGATCACTGATCATGAGACTGCAAAATTTTCAGAAAAGTTCACTGTAAAAATATTGCTCATCTAGAGTTGCCATTCTTGCAGTTACGTAGAGAAAATTTAACTTCAATATATTTTTCACTCGGTTTAGAGTTCATAACAAAAAATTTGGAGATTATGGATTAGCAACTGAAAGGAAGCCCAAGAAAACCATAAACGCCCACACCCACCCCTAAGAGTCGTTCAGGTTGTTTTTATTTAGTCTCTGGTACTTCCGTTTAGCTCCAAATCTCTTCTATTCTTTTTGTAAATTGTATCTTAAATTAGCAAAAAAAAAAAAAAAGGAACCCCAAGAATAATCACCGGATGACAACTTACCCGAGATAGGTCTTGGTAAGGTACTTGAGCGAGTGACTGACAAGGTTTGTCTTCATTAAGGGAGGGTATTTTGCTGTATCCCTGCACATAAAGGGGGTGAAAAATTAAGCACAATGGAGTATGCAGCAAAACAACTTCATCCACTTCTTTTTTATTTCATTACTCTTGATTATAGAAGCTAAAATTCAAGGACAACCAGTATACAATGACCAGCTCGTAGATACTCTAGGTAGGAATGGAGGTTCATATTACAATCCCCTGGTGAGAACTTGGTCAAGTTAATTCAAGAAAATATGAAATCATTAAAATTTATAAACCAATGAGTTAGCCTTTTAAGACCCGAGAGAGATTCTCCCCATTTTCCTCCCTTATCGGAGATGGGACAAAGGAGAGGGAGCAGGATTTGGGATTAAAGAACATATATATCACCATAAATCAAAATATAATGAGCTATGTATATTGTCCACGAGCCTCCACATCTTGCATGAAACAAGAAGTCCATTCTCATTGAAGACAATAAATCAATTTCTTCAAACAGGTTGTGATGCAAAGTAATTTCATGAAAAGGGTTTGAAACCTTAATTGCCCAAAAATGACGTCACCTCAGGAGATGATCAGGATAATTCATTCTCAAGCAATTTAAATCGTGCCCAAGGGAATGACCCACAAGAACTCTAGCTTTGCCACCATGTAACCGTAATATCCCAATCGACTCTCCGTTGTAGAGAATCTGCAAAATTTTATCTTGCACTTCCTTGAGTGGCATCGCATCTCTCATATTCTCCTCACTAATACCAGTAACTTCGTTCCTAAAACAATAATATACATAGGATTATAACTGATGAACACGCCTATTAACCTAATTAAAAACTTAAAAGAATAAGTAGATCATATGCATCACCCAGATACCTATAATCGGTAACAGGAATTAGTGGTACTACATAAGTATGGAAAATCGGTTTTTCATCTTCGTCAACAAGGCATACCCTAGCACATATATCCAGTGACCCATCACTTCCTCCGCCAACCATTTCGCAATCCATAGCGATTGCTTCAGGAATTCTCCCACTGCCATTTATATCAATTTGAGATTCTGTCCAAGGCATCTTCACCAAATCCTGTATAATAAAACAAAAAGTTCGAAGTTCATGTGCTTGTAACATGCAAAGTTCATTTTCTGACAACCATAATATTTCCTGGAAAAAAAGCTTATGAATATCTCAATTTTTTAAGGTAAAAAGAGGGAAAATTTCCCAGGTCAACTCACAAGGGGAAAAGGAGCAGGTAGGCAACAGGTTTCCAGGTGTTCACAGAGAGAAGCCGGACTGTCAAAAATTCTCATACAGAGGGTGCAACCTCTTTCAGCAAATATTTTTGAACAATTCCCTTTAGCCAGTAAACCTAAAGGTTTGAGGAAATGATTATGAGTATGAGCACCCGAGTGAACCTTTGACAAAAAGATGTTCCAAACCGTAGTATTGTACATCACCAGTTGTGTGCTCCCTAAGTGATGCAAAGGATTTGCAATGCTTTTGACACACACTGCATTGAGGCTGGTGAACTGAGTGATACGAGATTTTCATATGTGCAACAAGATGCTCTTTTTTCTTGTACTGCTTGAAACATGCTGCACACTTATGCCTGGAATCAGTCACAAATTACACACAACTTCCAGTAATTTAGGGGGATTATTCAAATATTAGAATATGATAAAGTTTGTAATGTACAGTGTCAACTTATGACAACTAAAATATTATAAATTAGTAAACAGTATGTAACGAATTACTGTGAGACGAAGATAGCCAGTCAGCATAATGTCACAAAGCTTAAATTAATCATAAAACGAAAGTTCACAAGAACCTAGCACATTGTAGATCAAATAACGTTAAATACAGTACATTTTGTCTATGAGAGAGATGGAGAGAGAGAGTTTCTTAATCTTTATGATGTAATTAGAGTATCACCTCTATGATAAGAAAGACATTAAAGGGATCGTTGCATTTTAAACTCAAGGCGAACTCTTATAAGAAGCCTTCCTGAAATCTCTACTAAGTTTGACTACACACGGCTCTCAAAATAAACAAAAGGAGATAAAAATGTGTGGAATCTCTCAATCTGTCCACAGTTAAACTATATTTCTCACTTTCTAAACCTTCCTACATTGTTCTATGTTAGAAACCGAATTCGAAAACTAATTTGATCCTTCAGCTATTCGTTCACGTGCTTCTATAATGTCAAGTTAAAAGAGTTGCAAACAATCTGATTGTATTAATTAAAATGAACACCTCGCAAAACAGAAACAAACCGATAAATAAAACAAGCCAAGCAATCCAAAAACATTAACAAAGAACAAATGCATTGTCCACAAACAAAACGAATCACTAACAAGGGGTATCTTTATATTCTTAATTCTAATTATTTTAATTTCGTAAAAAAATTGAATTTCTAAATAATCGGAATGATCTTCCCAGAAAAAAAACAAAGGGTTCTCATAAATTAAGCTTGAGAGAAATGGAAGTTACCTTGCTGTTGTTATTATTGCGGTTTTCGCAGAATCTTCACTGGATTCCATAGTGTTCTGAGATGAAATTATCCGCAGGCAAAGAACGTGGAAATAATGCTAGATTGGATTTGGGGTAAGGCTAGGGTTTCTAGTATTATTGTTCAGGAAAATTGACAGGGCACGCAAACCGTCATTGAGTTCATATGAACTTCATCTCATTTTTTATTTTTATTTATTATTTTTTAACGGAAAACTGCAGACCAGTATCGGTTCTATGGAAAATATCCAATTTAGGTGAACGTTTGTGAAAAAGGGTTGAACCCAACCTTGAGGCCCCGTCCCGTTCCGCTCCTCTCATAGAGCATCGTGAAGGAGGAAAATCGCGGGATGTTCCTCAACAGATCAGAGTACAAGAGCTGTCATACTGATACCCACAAAGAGTCAAATTCCAAACCTTGTTAGAGGCAGGAATCGAACTCTCACACTGCGGCCGTCAGCTTAGCTGAGACTAATTCACTCCTGTCCTTTGTACCACTGAACTATGCCCCGAAGGACAGGTGAACATTTGTATTCTTGTGCCTACGAGGTTATAGGTTTGTAGCATCTTAATATTGGATAAACAGCGTGGTTAAAAAATTGGGTTCTTCTTTGTGTTTCAATTTTATGTTTTGAGTTTTGAATTCATTTTGAGTGTCCATTTGAAATTGTTAAAAATGTGTTTTTTTT